>CM060896.1:174431544-174699544 GCA_030762935.1 Hymenopus coronatus
AAGTAATAAGACTATTTCTGCTAAGTTTTTGTCGATAAGCGTGATGTAAAAAAAAGCATTAGATTTTTAACAATAATCTGTTGCAGACACATAGAGAAATATATGTGAATGGAACACATTAATTTTTTTTAATAAGTATTCTGTGTTCAATTGTTTATTCTACTTGATATTATTACTTTTTCTACACATTCTATGTACATAGTGTATAGAGAAGGTTTCTGCATTCCACCCAAAAATTTGATACCTAGATTTCATCGGAAATACATGTTTTGGGTGCCCCTGAATCCAAAAAAAGCATTTTTGGAAAAAGGTCCATGTGTGTGTGTGTGCATGTGTATGTGGACAGCATAGCTCAAAAACAAAAAGACCGTTGAATACCAAACTTGGTATTTGAAGGTTTTCAAAAAAATCCCCCCCACCCCCAAGTAGTGTTTACATGGAACTTTTTTCGAAAAGTCTTATTTTCTGAAAAATGGCTGTAACGATTTTGATTAAAATAACATATATTAAAGATATTTACCTGGAAAATAAAATGTATATCTTTAATTTTCTGGGAATAGCCTCTGAAGACTACTTTATTCTGGATGATTTTTATTGCATTTTGCATAACTGGTAAACCATAAGAGATAGAAACTTCTACACAAAAAATGTAGATCACAATAAAGCATACAACTTATGTCATATACATTTTTTTCATGGAGTTGATCTTTTTTGAGATATTCCTCGTTTTTGGTTTCAGCTTTTAAAAACTTATACTTTTGTCATACAGGAATTTGTCAGCTCCTGTCCATGCAAACAAAGGAACTTCAGTCACATAGCAACTAGCACTTTAACCTATGGTACTCCCTTATTTCACTTCTACTTACAAGGAAGCAAGTAATACGACTATTTCTGCTATTTTTTTTTTTTCTCAATTAGCATGAAGTAAATAGAAGAATAAACTTTTTAACAATATTTTATTGCAGAGATGTAGAGAAAGTATTGTGACTTTTTTTTTCTTTAGGAAGTAATAATAAAGGACTTGCCCTATGACAATAAGTGCAATTTCCAGTTTTTAAACAATAGAATACAGTTTGCATTGTTATTGGCCTGCCTGCCCTGTGTCATCTTAATCATCATGTAAGTGTGAACAAAAACAATTTGGGGGGGCAGCAATGATAATCCGCACACAAATAATGAGCAGTATACTGTATTTATATGAGAGTCAAAAGTTGGGAGTCCCACCACAAAATTGATAACAGTGTTTTTGGTTGAATATCAGCGGATGTCTTGCACCGCAAGCTGCCTCTCAAAATTAGTGCTACACTGTAAGTGTTTAAGTACACAAATTGTTTATTTGTTCTAATAAATGCTTTTCTGTAAATGAAAATTGTATATGAATTTATCAAATATATAGTAAAGGAAATTCCAAGTGCCATGTTTTCTTTACCCAGCAGTGTTCAAAAATGAGGAAGTGCAGCATACTTTGATGCCATTTTTACTTTCTCTAGAATTTATGCGTAGAGTACATAGTATATAGAGAAGTTAGATTTATTAACAGTCCTAAGAAATACAGATTCCATGGCATCATCAAAATACAAACATATTTTGTTACACTTGAGTTTAAATATATACAGAATTGATAAGAAGAAAAATGCAAATAGTTTTGTGCCATTGCCAGGCTCTAGAATGGGACCTGTAATGACAAACACAAAGCTGCACAAGAGAAATATGCTTGCAAACATAATAATGATTTATAGTTATTTAATTTGTATTCTGTGCAACAAGTTAGAAGTGTTTATTAATAGTGACAGGTAAATCACTTTTTAATGGCTGTTCTAAATTTGTTGTGGTTAAACTGTTTAACAGTGTTTGGCAGATGGTGATCTAGATTTAAGACACCTGGTGAAGGGCCTATGACTGTTGTGTATGGTGCTCTACCCCAAGATTTCACCAGAAATACTTGTATAACATCCCCTGAATCCAAAACACAGTTTTAGAAAAGGTCAGTGAGTGCATCTGTGGACAACAAAGTAAGTTAAATACCAAACTTCAGTATCTCCCAAGGATGCAACACAAACATTTTCAGGAATATCCCCCCACCCAAACTACCCTTTACTTGGAATAGTTTTTCAAATTTTGATTTTCTCAAAAATGGCTAACAATTTTAATTAAAATACATCTTTTAGAATATTTTTACAACAAATGAAATGTATATCCTGAATTTTGTGGGAGTAGCCCCTGAAGAGCTCTTTTTTCTGGATGACTTTGTATAACTGTAAGAGATACACAAAAACTTAATTCACAAAAAGTAGCCCTCTTTAAAACACACAATTTGTCATACTTTTTGTTTGTTTAGTGTTAACCATTTTTTAAATATTCAAAGTTATTGGTTTCAATTTAAAGCTGCTTTTCTTTTACTCTCTCTTGTGTACAAAAATCCTTAGCATGGCTTCATTCAGAAGGAAAGTAAAGCTGTTGGTCCCGTGTCGTAGATTCACAGCACATAAAAGATCCTCAAGTCTGATAGAGAGGCCTCTGAGCTAAATTAATTGTCTTTCATGACCAATATGAAATGGGATGAAGGGGAACCTAAATTTGATTGCTTCACATAGTGGCTGACTTTTGAGTATCACTTTAGTCCACTGCATTCTCATATTTACCGTCTACTTACAAAGAAGCAAACAATAAGAACAATTCTGGTAATTTTATCTTGATTAACATGATGTAGATAAAAGAATAATCTCTTGTAAGAAAAGTTGTTTGTGGAGGAGCTAGCAAAAGTCATGTGAATGGAAGACATCACATTTTTAGAAAAATGTAAAATTCCAAACATTGTGGTATGGCCTGTAGAGTTGTCTCTTCTGGGTAGATAAATAAGTAACTTACTTCAGACATGTTTCAGTGACTATTGCCACCATCTTCAGCAGAGATTTACTGATGAGCTTGTGGTAGTGGCCTGTAGAGATGTCTCTCTTCTGATAGATAAATAATTAACTTACTTCAGACATGTTTCAGTGACTATTGCCACCATCTTCAGCAGAGATTTACTGATGAGCTTGTGGTGGTGGCCTGTACAGCTCTCTCTTCTGATAGATAAATAAGTAACTTACTTCAGACATGTTTCAGTGACTATTTCCACCATCTTCAGCAGAGATATGCTGATGAGCTTGTGGTAGTGGCCTGTAGAGATGTCTCTTCTGATAGATAAATAAGTAACTTATTTCAGACATGTTTCAGTGACTATTTCCACCATCTTCAGCAGAGATTTACTGATGAGCTTGTGGTAGTGGCCTGTACAGCTCTCTCTTCTGATAGATAAATAAGTAACTTACTTCAGACATGTTTCAGTGACTATTTCCACCATCTTCAGCAGAGATATGCTGATGAGCTTGTGGTAGTGGCCTGTAGAGATGTCTCTTCTGATAGATAAATAAGTAACTTATTTCAGACATGTTTCAGTGACTATTTCCACCATCTTCAGCAGAGATTTACTGATGAGCTTGTGGTAGTGGCCTGTAGAGATGTCTCTTCTGATAGATAAATAAGTAACTTATTTCAGACATGTTTCAGTGACTATTTCCACCATCTTCAGCAGAGATATGCTGATGAGCTTGTGGTAGTGGCCTGTAGAGATGTCTCTCTTCTGATAGATAAATAAGTAACTTATTTCAGACATGTTTCAGTGACTATTGCCACCATCTTCAGCAGAGATTTACTGATGAGCTTGTGGTAGTGGCCTGTAGAGATGTCTCTTCTGATAGATAAATAAGTAACTTACTTCAGACATGTTTCAGTGACTATTGCCACCATCTTCAGCAGAGATTTACTGATGAGCTTGTGGTAGTGGCCTGTAGAGATGTCTCTTCTGATAGATAAATAAGTAACTTACTTCAGACATGTTTCAGTGACTATTGCCACCATCCTCAGCAGAGATTTACTGATGAGCTTGTGGTAGTGGCCTGTAGAGATGTCTCTCTTCTGATAGATAAATAAGTAACTTACTTCAGACATGTTTCAGTGACTATTGCCACCATCCTCAGCAGAGATTTACTGATGAGCTTGTGGTAGTGGCCTGTCGAGTTTCTCTTCTGGGTTGATAAATAAGTAACTTACTTCAGACATGTTTCAGTGACTGTTGAGAAACGATTGAGTAGCTTAAAATGGAAACCAATAACTTGGAATAACTAAAATACGGTTAACTCAGCAAAAAAAACAAAAAAAAACAGCAACTGCAACACCAAACGGTATACCACATATATTGTCTATTTTTAATGAGATCCACATTTTTGTAGAGTGAGTTTTTTGTCTATCTCTTGCAGTTTTCCAGTTACGCAAAATTATATAAAAGTCATTCAGAGTAAAGGCACTTAGTTTAGTTGTGTATAACACAGTTTTTGTGAAATTAAAACAAGACTTGCAGGGTTTGTGCAGATAGGTAGCTGTTTTTGCCTATAAGTGTGAAAAAAGGCTAAAAAAAGAAATGCGCATAAGTTTTTAATGTGATGAGCGTTAAAAAGCTATGTTCAGATCAAATTGTGTGAGTACATGAGCTACATAGTTTTCTTTATTAAACTGCATTTTCCCCAAATAAATAATAAACTATAATTTTGAAACAAAGGTAATTTTGTAACCTGACAACGTAAAGCATTGATAAAATTCATCCAGCCCCAGGTGATCTTTTCTTATTCTATTTGTATTTATTTATTCTTTATATTAACACAACTATATTCAAGCTACAATATAAGCTAACAACAACAATTTTAAAGTTTATAATTGAGAACTTGGGAATAAATTTAATATGACAAATATGTGCTTATGTTTGCATGTCTTTCTCTGAATATAAAATAAAATAGGCTGGAAGTCCAACTTTTATAAGTCCACAGCAGCTTAGTGAATCTTTTAAGAGAAAAACAATGTTTGCCAGCTGGACTTTTAGGCTACCTATTCAAGACAAATTTGTGTTCAGTGTCTCTAAGATGAGGTCAAGTTACAGATCTACACATACTATGTACATGGTGTATAGAGAAGGCATTGTAAAGCAACCAAAAATTCAATACCAAGGTTTCACTGGAAATATATGTTTTGAGACCCCCTGAATGCAAAAAAGACATTCTTAGGAAAATGTGTGTGTGTGCAGATTAGCTCAAAAAGGAAAAGACCGTCAAAAACCAAACCTGGTATTTAAGTTTGGTATCTTCCAAGGATGTGACACGAAGTTTTTCAAGAAAATCCCCCCACCCCAAACTACCCTTTACATGGAAAAAATTTTGAAAATGTTGATTTTCTTAAAAATGGCTTTAACGATTTTGATTATAATCTCTTATATTTAAGATATTTACTTCTCTTCTCTTCTGGCTCTACAGCCCTTGATGAGCTTTGGCCTCCTGCACAATCCTCCTCCACATATCTCTATCTTCTGCTTTACTTTTCCACCCTCTGATTCCAATTTTTCTTAGGTCTTCCATCACATCATCTAACCATCTTGTTTTTGGTCTTCCTTTTTTTCTTCTAGCGTACAGTCTTCCTTTCAATATTCTTTTTGGCATTCTATCTTCTGTCATTCTCTCTATGTGTCCTAGCCATCTTATTCTTTGTGCCTTTATAAATTTCACAATATTTTGCTGCTTAATTAGTTCTTCTATCTCATAATTATATCTTATTCTCCATTGGTCTTTATCCTTTACAGGTCCAAAGATTCGTCTAAGTATTTTCCGTTCAAATCTTCGTAGTATTTCTTCATCTACATTGTTTAGGGTCCAGGTTTCTGCAGCATACGTTACTATTGGTCTTATTAGTGTTTTATAGATCTTGTATTTTGTCCCTGTACTAATAAGCCTATTTTTTAATAGATTTAAATTTGCATAATAGGCTGCATTTCCACCTTGAATTCTTTCTTTTATGCACTCGTTTAAATTGTTATCATTATTTACAAGCGCTCCTAAATATCTAAATTTGGATACCCCTTCAAATTTTTTGTCTCCAACTACTAGATTTTCAATTATTCTTTTGCTTTTGTCTGCTGTCATTTTCAGGTATTTAGTTTTTTTTTTTCATTTACTTCTAATCCTATTTCTTTAGACCTTCTTTCTAATTCTTCATAAACTTCAACTAACATTTTTTTATCTCTTGCCACAATCAATATGTCATCTGCATATGCACATATCTGACTAGACTTAAAAAATATTGTTCCTTTAGTATTTATTTTTTCTACTGCTCTGTGCAGGGCTAGGTTGAATAGAGTCGTCGATAGTCCATCACCTTGTCTTACTCCTGTGTTATAATCAAAATCCGGACTTAATTTATTCATTACTTTCACTTTGGCTTATGTATTTTCCATTGTCATTTTTATTAGTCTTATTATTTTTGGTTGCACTTTAAAACATTGTAAGGTGTTATAGAGAACTTCTCTGTCAATTGAGTCAAATGCAAACTTAAAGTCAATAAACAGAAAGCATAAATCTATGCCATGCTCATAGAATTTTTCCATTATTTGTCGTATTACAAATATCTGGTCTATCGTACTCTTGTCACTTCTAAATCCACATTGATACTCGCCTAATACATTTTCCGCATATTTTTTCACTCTATTATTTAAAATACTTGAAAATATTTTATATGCTACATTTAGCAATGTAATTCCCCTATAATTATGGCATTGATATTTATTACCCTTTTTATATATTGGGCATATTATGCCTGTCTTCCAGCTTTCAGGCATCTGTTCCTTCCTCCATATTTCTAATATTAACTTATGTATTGCTTTCATAATTTCATTCCCACCATATTTAATTAGCTCGGCGATTATGTCATCTTCTCCTGGTGCTTTATTATTCTTTAGGCTCTGTATTGCTATTTTAACATCCCAAATATCCGATTCTTCTTCTTCTTCAATTTTTTGTTCATTTCCATTTTCATTCTCTCCTTGTTCCTGATTATTTATTGATTGTCGTTTATTTAACAATTCCTTGTAGTACTCAGCTCATCTTTCCAGTATATCTTTATGTTCTCCAAGAACATTACCTTCCTTGCTTAGACATTCTTTCATTTTATTCTGTTTCCCTTGTTTCATTTGCTTTAATGCCATATAGAATTTCTTTATCTCACTCTGTTGAATCAGCGTTTCTATTTCTTGGGTTTGCATTTTCCAATATTCTCTTTTCTTTTTCTTACATATGTTATTAGCGTCTCTTCTTCTTTGACGGTATTCTTCATAGTTATTTCTAGTTTCTTTCTGGAGCATTTTTTTCCTAGCCATGTTCTTTTTTTCTATAGCTTGCTCACACTCTTTATCATACCATTCTATGTTTCTTTCCATTTTCTTTTCACCTATACTTATTTTTGCTACCTCTTTTACTGTCTCCTTTATTACCTCCCATTGTTCTTCTACACCTTCTTCTGTTCCTTTTTCATTTAATTTGCTGCTCATTAACTTTTGATATTTCTTTTTTTCTTCTTTATCTTTTATTTTTTCTCTATCCCATCGTATATGTTTGTTCTCTTGAACCCTCTCCATCTTCTTTATTTTTATTCTCATTCTCACTTTAACCAAAAAGTGATCTGAATCACAATTTGGGCCTCTACAACTTCTTACATCTATAATTGATGATGTATGTCTTGCTTTAATTAGCACATGATCAATTTGATTTACTATATCTGAGCCTGGCATTTTCCACGTTCCTTTATGTATTTCTTTGTGAGGGAAGCAGGTACTTTTAATAATCATATTATTTCTAACTGCGAATTGTCCAAGTAGATTACCATTTTCATTACTTATTTGATGTAGTGAATGTTTCCCTGCCACTCGATTTAAATAGTCTTCTTTCCCCACTTGGTCATTAAAATCTCCTAGTATCACCAATGTATCATAAGTTCCTACTGAATTACATGTATTTTCTAAGCTTTCGTAAAACTCTTCCTTTTTTATCTCATCTTTCTCTTCTGTAGGTGCATATATAGATAATATAGTTATATTTCTGAATTTACCTTTAAGGCATCTTTTACAGATTCGTTCACTAATTGATTTAAATTCTATTAGGCTCTTTTTGATTTCCTTTGAGATAATAAATCCTGTACCATTAAGTCCAGCTTTTTTAGGTCCACTATATAATACTGTGTATTCTTTCTTATCTATTCTACCTTCCCCTGCCCATCTTATTTCTTGGAGCGCTACCACATCTAATTTATACTTTAATACTTCATTTGCTATTTCTTTCATTTTCCCAGGAAGATATTTACTTGCCAAATAAAATGTATATCTTGAATTTTCTGAGAATAGCCTCTGAAGACTATTTTATTCTCGATGAATTTTACGGATTTGTGCATAACTGCTAAACTGTAAGAGACGGACAAAAACTTGCCACACAGAAAATGTAGACCACATCAAAGCAAAGAATTTATGTTATATAATTTTTTTTGTGGAGTTGATCGTTTTTAAGATATCCCTTGTTTTTAGTTTCAGCTTTGAAAAACGTATACTTTGTCAACTCCTGTCCATACAGACAAAAGAACTTCAGTCACATAGCAACCAGCTTTTGACTGTCACTTTAACCTATAGTACTCCGTTATTTCACTTCTACTTACAAGGAAGCAAGTAATAAGACTATTTCTGCTGTGTTCTATCAATTAGCATGAAGTAAATAGAAACATAATTTTTTTAACAACACGTTTTTGCAGAGATGTAGAGAAAGTGAATGGAACTCATCTGATTTTTTTCATTAGTACACGAGCAAATCATGTTCTGAAAATTCCTGCTCAAAAGTACCTAATATCTTTAACTTCACTCTCCATGATGTCACACGCCAGGCGGACCAAGGGTAAAGAAAGTGCAAACAGTAAGCAATTTGGGAAGCAAGACAACCCCTGCGTGAGGTTCTGGATGAAAAAACCATTGCCATGGGGGGACCTCAATGCGAAAAGCCCTCTGTGGAACTGAAGCATCCAAAACCACAGAGGAGTGGTGCTAGAACGCTATATCACAAGTTGTTCTTTTGGTGTCCTTGCTCCTTCCTCACCCACCAGACTGGTTGGACATTGCCCTCCTCAGCTCTCATCCCAGAACTACCCTGTCATCCTACCCTCCAAGCTCTCCCAATCCCCGAGGTACCAACTGGGGCAAGTACACAGCCATCCTCGCTGAAACTCCTGCGGTGCCTATGCCACGTCACAGCCGCGGAACATCACGATGCACATGACCAACGCTACGGCTGCAGCCACACCCCCCAGGAAAGACCATGGGAGCGGCAAAACCCCTCCCTCGCCGCTTGAGGCAACTCATCGCCCAAAAAAATAAGACTCGGCGGAAGTTCAAATTCACTAGGAGCCCGTTTGACAAGCGGGAATTTAACCGCCTTCATCGTTTGTTAAAACTGGAACTTCAGGAACGGCGCTTGTGTTCCCTGGACACACAGGACAGCTCTCTCTGGAGGATGTCCAAAGCGCTTCTCCGCGTCCCCTCAGCAGATCCGCCCCTCCAGGACGGTCGAAGAGTTGCACAATCGGTGAGGGAGAAAGTGAAACTCCTGGCGGAACATCTCGCCTCCACCTTCCCATCCGCTGAATCTCAAGACCAGCAGCACATTGATGATACTGAGCTTATGGTTTGGGAATTCCTTGCTGTGCCGCTGCCTATGGGTGCGGCAACCTTGACGATTACAGCAGAGGTCAATAAACTGCTGGCCTCCGTCCGCCCCTATAAAGCGGCTGGTGTGGATAACCTTCCCTACGCCGCCCTCAAGGCGCTACCATTATCGTGGCCTCGACTTCCGGTGCACCTCTTCAACAGCCTGCTCCAGCTGGCTCACTTCCCGGCGGCATGGAAACATGCCAAAGTCATCACCCTGCCTAAAACCGGGAAGGACCCGGCCCTACCGACCATCAGCAAGCTGTTTGAGAAGGTGCTCCAAGAGGTGCTAGACAGGTATAATGTACTCCACCCGGAGCAGTTTAGGTTTCGCCGACAGCACTCCACCACTCACCAGCTACTTCGCATAGTGGACGAAGTAATACGTGGCTTTAACAACCGGCGCTAAGTTGCAGCCCTGTCCCGGGCCTTCGACTCAGTCTGGCATGAAGGCCTCCTCTCCCGACTAATGCACTACAACATCCCTCCCTACCTTATACACATGGTTCATTCCTATCTTTGCAACCGTTCCTTCTTTGTCGCCAAAGATGACGTACACTCCCAACCCTACCTCATCCAAGCAGGAGTACCCCAAGGGCCCCTTACTCTTCCTGACCTTCATAAACTCCATCCCTACCCGTCAGGGCTGTCAACTTTACTTATTTGCTGATGACACGGCACTTACCACAACATCAGCGCTCCACGAGGTAGCTGTCCGAAGGCTTCAGGACCATGAAGATGTCTTAGGCGCATGGTTCGACAGGTGGCGGCTCAAGATATCTGCTGCCAAGTCCCAGGCAGTCACGTTCACCCGACGGCGCCTCCAGGACATGCCCATCCTTCGACTGGCCGGGGAGGAAATTCACTGGTCAACAGAGGTGACTTACCTAGGGGTGAGATTTGACATGCGCCTCACCTGGAAACCCCACATCGAAGCAGTCGCCTCCAAGGTCAACAGGCGGATGGCAATGCTGTAACCGATCTATAACAGGAGCTCCATGATGTCCCTCCGGAACAAACTACTGTTATACAAGCAGGTCATCCGACCTGCAATAACGTACGCCTGCCAAGTCTGGGGGGCAGCCGCCAAGTCCCAACTCCACCGTCTCCAGATCCTTCAAAACCGTTACCTTCGGTCGGCAGCTGCCGCCGATTGGTACATTTCCAACGACGACAATATCCACGAAGACCTTTCCTTTCCAGCCCTCACAGACTACATCCTCCGCCTCTCCCATGCCTTCTACGCCAGCCTCCCATCCAGCTTCAACCACCTCATCCGTCGCCTCGGCGAGTACGATCTCGACCCCGGGGACCGCTACAAACATCCCAGACTGACGCTCAGCCTCTGAAACCCACCCCTTCCTTCCTCAAACAATTTTTTTACCACTGGAACTTCCTAAAAAATGTAGGTAATTATAGAGAACTTGGGACCATCTAGAAATTAAAAATTGTAGTTTGATTGTAAGTTTGGTTTATACTTGTTGTTTTCACCAATTTTTTTTATCGGAAAAGCTCCGTAATTAAGTTAGATGCTAATTTATTACGTGCGCGTAGCGATCCTTTTTTGTGAATATTTATGAAGTATGCTGCTTAGAAGGAGTAGAATATAAACAAAGAAGTCTTGTAGTACTTTTGCAATGTAAATAAATAATAATACTACACACTAAAGTGCCTAAAACCTGAGTTTCATTGTCGGCGGCAGGCGAACAGTGTTGTGGCATGCAACACCGGCATATGTCGCTAGACGCTGTGCTGATGTATGACAAGTATGTTTCACGCAGATACAGCTGTTCAGTGAATTTTATTATACAGAACTTCGGCCACTCTAAAATCGAATGAAACTAAGTGCGATTGATTGACTTTGTATTTATGATGACAATTTCAAAGCCTGTGGATTTCAAATTTAGCGCGAGGTTAGGTTCCAATCCGTTTAGGTTAGTGTGTATTTTTAAATTTATGTTTCTAATTTTATATCGTGATAGTACCTCATTATACCCATTCTCCTATATAGGAACCCCCGTTTACCCCCGTCCCTAAATAAATCGCCCCTTCCCAATGCCAGAAAAGGTCTATGACCTGGTATGGCAAAAGTCGAGGGTCCCTCTCCCTAACAGGTGAGGTATACCTTCAGTGACACCACTATGCCATGTGTTGATGAAAACTACTACAAAAGTTATTAAAAACTATCGTTTAGCAAAATACAAATAGAATAATAATATATTAAAACTGAATGCTTGTGCAGCGATCGAAAAACCGATAGTAATGTGACTACTGAATAAATTCGATAGTGACGTGATAATGCCTATCACTATTATTTGCTGTATTGTTGGTGACACTGAAACCAATGTTGAAGAGGTATTGGCAAGAAGCCAAGAACGTGGAGCTTAAATCTAGAAGATTGTAATATTTTAGAAAATGCAAAAGAAGTAATGTAATCTGCACTTTTCATAGAACTTAAGTAGTTTGCGGTGCAGAATATATGGTAAGGCCTTATATATCGTAAATATTACTATTTTCTGAATTGGTTATTGTCAGTTTCCCGGCTCTTTAGAATTCTCTGGTCATATTATGGTTTACAGCTAACACCGTTTCTGCCGCAATAAATGCGTTCTATGGAGTTCCATTCAGCGTTATGAATTACTTAAATATTGTAAGACTCCGGTAGCCCCTTCTTATTTCTTAATCCTGAATTATTTTGTAGTCTTCACACAAAAGAAGAAGAACAAGAACAGAGAATTCTTTTCATTGCCAAACCATTTTTTTATTTTCCAATTGACCCTTTCCACTTTAAAGAGCATCCCAGAACTAAATTTACTGATCTCAAATAGATGTAACAAGTTCAGAAACAATCACTCTTTTCCTTTTATGCACGGTGATAAAATATTGTATAACGACCCTCAGGTGAGTTCTAAAACTTGAAGCAGTGCAGTTACCTGTACTTAATATTGTGTAGCACGAAGGATTTAAAAGTGATAAGGCTGCGCATTATATTGACCATGAGTAAAGTAATGTGTTTTGTTGTTAATTATTGCTTGCATCAGTTATGGCTTGGATTAGTAAGACATTTATGGGATGGCAGAGTTGAGAGAATGTGGTGTAGTAGTTGTTATGCTGGTTGAGGTTCTCAGAACTCGGCCCTTAACATTGGGCTCTGCAAATCAAAATGAGCTCCAACTTCGCAACATCTCCAATATTTCTAAACATTTTTGAAAAAACAATTTACATTAGGGGTAGGAAACAAGCTCTAAAATCTGTTTTGTAATTGAAGTTATTGCAAGTAGAAAAAAGTGTTTCATTGCTGTTTAATTTGTTGCAGGGTACGGAAGTAATCTGATACGATGGGAGTAAGTAGACCTAGCTAATGTACTGTGTGTAAGGGAAATACAAGAGCCATCCAGAAAGAAACATCATTATTGTCACATGGTACAGATATTATACTCTTCCACCGCTGAACATCTGTTGGCTGGCAAATCTTTCCCATCCTATGTAAGGTGTCCAAAGTAAAATACTGGTTCTTTGATCAACTTTTCCATTACCATTTATGAACTTACTCATACACATTGGTTCTTCCTTGATTACTGCTAAATGATGTGACATTTCTTTACTGAAGACTCATTCATTGCATTATCACTATGCACTTGTATTATTTGCCTATAGCATTCAATTGACGAACATTTTGTGCATTAAAATAAAACAAAAAGTAGAAAAACATAACATAGGTCTGCAAAAATTGTTACCATATAACAATAAATATCTTGACAGAATGGAGAAATACAGTAAGGTAGTGTAACTTTGTAAATAAAGTTTTGTGTTAACTAGTTTTGCCAAGTAATGTCACTTTGTGGATGGTTCTCGTGTTACTAGACTTGTAGGTTCACTTTTCCAAATTAATGTCTCATCCGAGTATCTGAACTTAAGTAATGAAATGGTAAAGAACTACTAATTATAGTTTTAAAATAGATATTAAATGTTCATTTTCAGAAAATTGGATTGCAAATTAAAGCAACTTTGGAGTGCTTGGAAAAGATTTCCATCAACCAACCGGAGTTCCAGTGGTTTCTGAAAGTAAGTATTATGTAAAATGTTTAACAATGGGATGGCTTTTACATTGTTAACTGTCCACCGCTCCTAGGCATGAAAACATAATAACACTTTTAAGATACGTGGAGTGTTGTATTGTTGCAAAACCCTTTAAAACCCACAGGCAGCAGTTTGATTTTTGACAATGATGCACACAAGCCTTGAAACATGTCCAGTGATGCTTTTGTGCAGCTCACAACTGTTTCTAATTGAAACACACATGGCCTGTTCCATCCCTGGATTGCCCAACATCTCCCCTTCCCGTTAATGTAATTTTCTTTTTTAGTATGTTAAGGTCTTTAACCTGGTTGGTCATGTCGGATGATGAAATGATCTCGAGGTCTATGGAGCTTAAAGTTACTCAACATCATCTCCTCAGGATAAGGGAAAATCCCCCAAAAAACCGTCTCCAGGTAACTCGCCCTAAAAGAGATTCGAACTCACGACCTGTATAATATGAGGCAGACACGATATCATCAACTACACAGGCAAGGTTAATTTAATTGTTTTTTCTCACAAGCTATGTGTAGGATAGGTAGTCAAACTGAAAAATTTATTGCCAAAGCTGGGATTTGAACCACGGATCTCCTAGTATCTACCCAGTTCTGACCACTGAGCTACCATGGTAACATGTTTCCTGGTAAACCACAAGCTGATGTCAAATTAATTTGAGATGACAACCCCAGTGGTGACTTACAATGTTGTAAGTACTTTAAGCCATAGTTTAAACAATTATTGTTAATTTAATTGTGCTGCATGTAGGACAGGATTTGGATAGGTGTGTGCATATTACCATGGTAGCTCAATGGTCAGAGCAACCTACTGGAGACTGGAGATCCATGGTTCAAATCCCAGCTATGGCATTGAATTGGTACTTTCTCTGCACATACTATATACATAGTGTATAGGGAAGGTATTGTATTGCACTGAAAAATTCAATACCGAGATTTCACAGGAATTATACTCGTACATTTTGGGATCCCCTGAGACCAAAAAAAGCATTTTTAGAAAAAGGTCCATGTGTCTCTATTTACAGCATAGCTCAAAAATGAATAGGCCTTACTTAGGTTTACTATCTTTCAAGGATGCAACACAAAGATTTTCAAGAAAATACCCCCCCCCCCCAACAGAAACTACCCTTTACATGGACAAATTTTCAAAAATGTTGATTTTCTCAAAAATGGATCTAACGATTTTCACTAAAATTTTGATACTTACATTGTAAATAAAATGTATATCTTGAATTTTCTGAGCATAGCCTCTAAAGACCTCTTCACTCTGGATGAATTTTGATACTTACATTCTAAATAAAATGTATATCTTGAATTTTCTGAGCATAGCCTCTAAAGACCTCTTCACTCTGGATGAATTTTGATACTTACATTCTAAATAAAATGTATATCTTGAATTTTCTGAGCATAGCCTCTAAAGACCTCTTCACTCTGGATGAATTTTGATACTTACATTGTAAATAAAATGTATATCTTGAATTTTCTGAGCATAGCCTCTAAAGACCTCTTCACTCTGGATGAATTTTGATACTTACATTCTAAATAAAATGTATATCTTGAATTTTCTGAGCATAGCCTCTAAAGACCTCTTCACTCTGGATGAATTTTGATACTTACATTGTAAATAAAATGTATATCTTGAATTTTCTGAGCATAGCCTCTAAAGACCTCTTCACTCTGGATGAATTTTGATACATTGTAAATAAAATGTATATCTTGAATTTTCTGAGCATAGCCTCTAAAGACCTCTTCACTCTGGATGAATTTTGCATAACCAGTAAACCGTAAGAGAGAGAAACAAAAAAATATAGATGTTGTTTTAAAACACACAATTTGTACCATGTACATTTTTTTTCCATGGAGTTGACCATTTTCGAAATATTCCTTGTTATTGGTTTCAGTTTTAAAATATTTATACTTTTCTTGTATGGGAACTTGTCAACTCTTGACCACAAAAAGAAACATTTCAATAAAACAGCAAAAGCAAGCAGCTTTTAAAACATGTGACTGTCTCTTTACCCTGGTGTATTCCCCTTCTACTTACAAGCAAGTAATAAAACCATTTCTACTAATGTTTATCTCGATTATCATGGAGTAAGAAAAATGAGCTTATTAACAAAAATTTGTTACAGAGTTGAAGAGAAAGCCATGAATGGAAACCATCAGATTTTTTGATACATGAGACCCTAAAACATATATTTCTGGTGAAATCTTGGTATTGGGTGGAATACAATACCTTCTCTATATACTATGTACATGTAGAGGAAAAAATCTGATGTGTTCCATTCACATGACTTTCTCTACATCTCTATAACAAATTATTGTTAGAAAGCTTATGCTTCTATTTACTTCATGCTAATCGAGAAAAAATTAGCAAAACTAGTCTTATTACTTGCTTCCTTGTAAGTAGAAGAGAACTTAGGGAGTACCATAGGTTAAAGTGATAGTCAAAAGCTGGTTACTATGTGACTGAAATTCTTTTGTTTGTATGGACAGGAGTTGACAAATTCCTGAATGAGAAAAGTAGAAGTTTTTCAAAGCTGAAACCAAAAACAAGGAATATCTCAAAAATGATCAACTCCACGAAAAAATGTATGTAATATAAATTGTGTGTTTTAATGAGCTCTACATTTTTTGTGTGGTAAGTTTTGTGCATCTCTTACGATTTAGCAATTATGCAAAATTCTGTAAAATTCATCCAGAATAAAGTAGCCTTCAAAGGCTATTCCCAGAAAATTCAAGATATACATTCTATTTGTCACGTAAATATTTTTAATATACGATATTTTAATCAAAATCGTTAGAGCCATTTTTGAGAAAATCAAAATTTTTGAAAACAGTTCCATGTAAAGAGTAGTTTGTGGTGGGGAGATTTTTCTCAAAATCTTCATGTCGGATCCCTGGAAGATACTTCACTTAAATACCAAGTTTGGTATTTTAGCGACTTTTCATTTTTGAGTTATCGTGTTCACAGACACTCTGAAAATGCTTTTTTTTTGGATACAGGGGACCCTAAAACATATATTTCCAGTAAAATCTTGGTATTGAATTTTTGGGTGGAATGTAATACCTTCTCTATACACTATGTACATAGTACATATAGGAAAAGCAATAAGGAATAGATGTTTTGATTGCAAAGCTGCTTTCACAACAGTTGTGCAGTACAATTATTGTTCTCATCGCTTGAATACACAGACACTTGACTGTTTTCTCATGTGTCCTGAAGTGCCAGTCTCGTTGCATGTATCAATGGCATGGACACTATCCAAGTGTCACTTTGCTGCAATCATGAGTGTGGCTACTTAAAGGTATAGACCATGTTTAACCCTTTTAATTATTAGTAATAAAATGAGTACCAAATGGCATAAAGAGCTCAATCTTTTTCACTTTCTCTACATGTACTACGTACATAGTGTATAGAGAAGTATTGCATTGCACCAAGATTTCACAGGAAATACATGTTTTGGGCCCCTTGAATCCAAAAAAAGCATTTTTGGAAAAAAGGTGTGTGTATATAGTGTGTAGTGTGTGTGTGCGTGTAGTGTGTGCATGTAGTGTGGGTGTGTGTAGTGTGGGTATGGGTGGGGGTAGTGTGTGTGTGTGCGTGTAGTGTGGGTGGGGGTAGGGGTGGGTGTGGACAGCATAGGTCAAAAACGAAAAGACCTTTAAATACCAAACTTGGTATTTAAGTTCAGCATCTTCCAAGGATGTGACACAAAGATTTTCAAGAAAATCCCCCCACCTCCAACTAACCTTTACGTGGAGCTTTTTTCGAAATTTTAGATTTTCTTAAAAGTGGCTCTTAAAGAATTTGATTAAAGATATTTACCTGACAAATAAAATGTATATCTTGAATTTTCTGGGAATAGCCTCTGAAGACTACTTTGTTTGGATCAATTTTGCAGAATTTTACATAACTACTAAACCTTAAGATATAGACAAAAACTTACTACACAAAAAATGTAGAGCACGTTAAAACACAATTTATGTAATACACCTTTTTTTTTTGTGGAGTTGATTCTTTTTTAGATATTCCTTGTTTTTGGTTTCAGTTTTAGAAAGCTTCTAGTTTTCTCATATAGGAATTTGTCAGCTCCTGTCCATACAAACAAAGGAACTTAACTCTCATAGCAACCAGCTTTTGACTATCCTTTTAACCTATGGTACTTCCTTATTTCACTTCTACTTACAAGGAAGCAAGTAATAAGACTATTTCTGCTGATTTTTTTTCAATTGGCATGAAGTAAATAG
Source organism: Hymenopus coronatus (assembly GCA_030762935.1). Lineage (NCBI taxonomy): Eukaryota > Metazoa > Arthropoda > Insecta > Mantodea > Hymenopodidae > Hymenopus > Hymenopus coronatus. Next base: position 174,449,488 of record CM060896.1, read on the forward strand.
AAGCATAAACTTTTTAACAATAGTTTGTTGAAGAGATGTAGAGAAAGTCATGTGAATGGAACACATCAGATTTTTTTAGTTTTAGTACACCCTTGTCTACTGTATAGTATGTATTATATGAGTGAAAAGTTTATTCAGTATTTTTAAAAAATTAGAAACATGACAATGGTTTGAATTAAAATAAATCACAAAATAATGAATAACTAGGTATACAAAGCTTACTACAAAGAAAGTTGCAACTAATGAAATGAAAGTACGGATATTTCTTTACTAAAATAGCAATCTGTTTTTTGAAATTCAAAAAGGGAGTTTATGTAACCTGAAGGCTGAAAACTGAAAAAACTCACCAAAATCAATAGGACACAGATGTAAAACAGATTACTGTACAATTTAGCACTTGGTTGATTCACATTGTCACACTTCTGTAAATCCATTTTGATAAGTACACTGATTATTTGCATGTGTACAAGATGCATTTTCATCGATGAAGCTAGAATATATATCTTCCCCTCTGACATCAATGTCAGAAATGCTTTTATCAAAGTCTGAAAATTCAAAATCGCTCGCTTTTTCTAAACATTGCAATCTGCAACTCTTATTTCTTCTTCAGTTCATAAATTTTTGCTAAATAAAATCAAAGAAATCAAACGTAGGTTAAAACTTCCTTACTTAAAAGAAAACATACAAACAAATATTAACCCGTTAGAACTATTTGATATTGCACACTATCTACACTTAACTGAAGAATTTACAAAATCTGAAATCTCTTCATGTGTTCTGAAACAAATGACACTAGAAATAATAAATTTAATATACCCTACCAATGAATAGCTACATGTTTATACTGACAGTTCTAGCTTATCAAATAACAGTGGTACTGGAGCAGGTGCAATATGCCCTCTCTTCTCTTTGTACAAAAGATTGAGTTTAAATATGACAAATTTTGATGGAGAGATTTCAGCAATACTTCAGAGCTTACAAAACCTACTATATCATATAAATAAATTTGAAAAAGTTGTATTATCCGACTTTTAAAGAGCTATTATATTCATAACATCTTATGTAACACCTAATAACTTAAATATTGCAGAATGCTGCAAAATCATAAAACAACTAATGAATTTACATAAAAGATTAATACTTCAATGGATACCAGCACATTGCGGAATACAGGGTAATGAAACAGCTGACTTTCTAGCCAAGAAAGGTAGTAAAATTATATCAAGTTCATCTGACCCAATAAGTTATCACCCTATCAAAAGAATCATTATATCAACATATAATAACAAAATTAAAGAAAACAATGTATTACAAACAAAAGGAAAGCCATGGGAAAATTTATGTAATAACATGACCAGAATCACTACATTACCAAGAAAATCCTCGGTAGTAACTTTTAGACTCCTAACAGGCCATGACTGTCTCAATAATCATTCATTCAGGATTGGTAGAGTGAAAGCTCCTTTCTGTACACTTAAAGAAGATATGGATGGAAACCATCCACTGCGCTGCCCAACCGTGAGTCGACATGATAATATGACATCAAAATACTGGAATGCAAGAGAGCAAATGGCTTCACTGCCAACTGCACAACATTAGATACCAACCAACCAAATTTTTGCTAGACGATGCCATTTTTCAACCACCATAAACAAACAACGGCTAGAGAAATTAAATTTTGAGCTTTTATGTGCTTTGGAATGTAAATATAAGGTCCTGAAATACCCTAAAGATTGGAAAGAGTTAAAATTTATGAAAATGTAAATATAGATTGTGATTGGAAATTAACGCAGAATTTTCGGCTCACAATTAGATCATGGCTGGCAAATTGTGCAGAATTATCAGCTCACAAGTAGATCGTGATTGGCAAATTCTGCAGAATTTTCGGCTCACAATTAGATCATGGTTGGTAAATTGTGCAGAATTTTCGGCTCACAATTAGATCATGATTGGCAAATTGTGCAGAATTTTCAGCTCACAAGTAGATCATGATTGGCAAATTGTGCAGAATTTTCGGCTCACAATTAGATCATGGTTGGCAAATTGTGCAGAATTTTTGGCTCACAGTTAGATCATGGTTGGCAAATTGTGCAGAAATTTTGGCTCACAATTAGATCATGATTGCCAAATTGTGCAGAATTTTCGGCTCACAAGCAGATTGTGATTGGCAATTTTTGCAGAATTTTTGGCTCACAATTAGATCGTGATTGCCAATTTCTGCAGAATTTTTGGCTCACAAGTAGATCGTGATTGGCAATTTCTGCTGAATTTTTGGCTCACAATTAGACAATTTGTGCAGAATTTGTGGATCATGATTGGATCCTGATTGCCACTTAAAGGGTAAATGTCTTGGATCCTGATTGGCACTAAAAGGGTTAATGCCTTGGATCATGATTGGCACTAAAAGGGTTAATGTCTTGGATCATAATAGGCACAAGAAGGGTTAATGTTTTGGATCATGATTGGCACTAAAAGGGTTAATGTCTTGGATCATGATTGGCACCAAAAGGGTTAATGTCTGAAGTTGTGTTATAACCAGGGCTTATTGTATTGCAGTTGAAATGCACTGCCTGTGGAGAGGTGTCAGACAAGTGGCATGATGTGAGTCTGTCCGAGAAAGTCGCAGACAGAACTGGACACTCAGACTTCCATTTCTGTGCCAAGTGCAAGCTGTGTGGCAAAGAAAACACTCTCAGTAAGTTACATTAAAATATACTCAAGATTTAAATTTAAGACAATAGAAACACCCTCATTGCTTCCATTGTTTTGAAGAACTATGTGCTCAGAGATCGACTGGCATTTGTTGCAAGTTGACATCTAGTGATGTACTTCCATTGCAGCAATTCAAAACTGACTAGACAGTTGAAGCAAAAGAATTTGGGTTGGTTTTTGTAACATAAACATCAGTTAGTAACTGGAACTAGTTTTGGAACACTTGTTCCCATTTTTAACCCTAAATTCCGACTAAATCTTACTTTGTTGGCCTCAGCGATGAGGGTAGAGGTGCATCACTTGTGGAGGCATCTGGTGCTGGATCTATGAGATTCCAAAGGTTGCTGTATGGTGGCAAACCAAAATTCATGATATTGTTCTTTTTCTTCGTGATGTACATCTTCTAATTCTGTGTGTTTATAAGCTGTTGTATATTAGATGTGATTTCATGCCCTGATAGGCAACTGCTGATTTTTGTATTTTAGGTTTTTCATGTGTTCCTTTAATCTGACTTCCAAACTCCTTTTTATCCTTCCTATGTATACGAGGGTTGAATGAAAAGTAATGACTTCACCTTGGTAACTCTTCAACAGATGGCAGCATTGGTACTGGTTTGTTCTGTAGCCGCTCCAGTCGGCGGGAAGCCTTAGCATTGAACGGTTATGTTGTTACGGTGTAAAGTATGGAACCCTGCGATTTAAGCAACATGCAGTCATTGAATTGTTGACAGCAAGAAGGTGTCACCCCAAAGGAGATTCATCAGAGAATGATGATTTGTTGATGCGAGTAAGTTTAAAGAATTTGACCTGCATGACAAACAAAGAGTTGGACATCCGTGACAGCAACCACCGAGTTTCACAAGCAAAATGTTAACAGATTGATTCAGGACGATCGCCGTATCACTCAGAGAGAAATTGCAAGCACAACTGGCATTTCACAAGAACCTGTGGGTCACATTATTGCTTTGTTTGGCTATTGGAAGATCTGTGCACGATGGGTACCCCGAATGCTGACTCCTGAAATGAAAGCCCACAGATTTGAAATTTACCAGGAACTCCTTGCATTGCAAGAATGAAGGTGATGCCTTTCTCCATTCAATTGTGACAGGAGATAAAACGTCAGCCTATGGAATATTGACACAAAGACTCGCCCCAGAAAAAGAATTTCAAGACACTCCTGAATCATGGCCACAGTGCTCTGGGACACAGATGGTGTTATCCATGTTGATTTCCTTGATCGTGGAACAACATTTAATTTAAAGCATTACATCACAATGCTGTGAACTCTGAAACAACAGCTAACAAGGGTCCAAAAAGAAAAGGGAAATGTTTTCCTGCAGCCAAACCACACACTTCATGTGCCACCACAGCATCTTCCATACAGTCCAGATTTAGCACTGTCCGACTTCCATCTGTTCCCAATAATGAAGCACAATCTGTCGGGACATCATTATACTTCTGATGACGAGAGAACTGTGGGACTGTGGAAACAGAGTGTCGACTTGTTCCGTTATGGCTTCAGAAAACTTGTTCATCGTTGGCAGATATGTATCAAATTGGCTGGTGATTATGTGGAAAAGTGAATATTGGTAATTAATGATCACATTCTAAGGAGTATATCTGTGTTTGATTTATTAAAATATTCCCATCCAAACCCAATTAACGAAGGTGGAGGCATTACTTTTCATTCAACCCTTGTGTACTAGATTACAGTCTGACTATTAAATTTCATAAATTCCCAGTTTTTTGTTTGCTGGGATAGGATCTTTTAATTTTTTCCATAGCAGTTTCTGAATGCTGTAGTTGTTTTTTTGGACCTAAGGTGATGTTATGATTCCTGAAGTTTTTTGCATGTCCAAGGATGATAGGTGAATCTTCTGAACTGAGGTTGGTTATGGAGGTTCTGTAGGGTGGTTGTGTGTGTTCAATTTTTGTATTTGTGTATTATCTTGTCTATTGCACTTTTGTTGGTATTCACTACTCCCCATGGGAATGTGTTTCATGTTACAAGCATCCACCTCTGCTGAGTATCAAGTGGTTGGTGGTCCAGAAGTTGTGTGATCTCCATACATTCCTGGCATTGAATTGTTTTAATTTTGTGAAGCTAAGCAGACGTGGATTTTGAGTCTGTAGTGAGCGTTGTAGTGACTCGCTCTAGCCCATATGTACAATGTACATAGTGGGTAGAGAAGGTATTGTATTCCACCCAAAAATTTGATACCAAGATTTCACCGGAAATAGGTGTTTTCAGATCCCCTGAATCCATAAAAAATCATAGCTCAAAAACAAAGACTGTCAAATACCAAACGTGGTATTTAAGTTCATATCTTCTAAGGATGCAACACAAAGATTTTCACTTACACCCTTACACTTTACGTGGAACATTTTTATTGAAATGATATTTGAATTTTCTGGGAATAGCCTCTGAGTTTGGTTACTTTTGTATAACTGGTAAACTGCAAGTTACACACAAAAAATGTAGATTTAATTAAAACACAAAATTTGCCATTTTTTGCAGAGCTAACCATTTTCAAGATATTCTGAGTTATTGGTTTCAGCTTAAAGTACTTAAACTTTTCTCAAATGGGAGACATCTCTTTTTGCCTCTCTTTTGTTTATTCCTAGGGGCATGTGATGAAAACCCATTTTCTTCTTCTTCTTATACATATTTAAAGACACTTATATAATTTCAAGCCACAGAACTTTTTCTTAACATAACTTAATGTTTATGATTATTTATTTGTTTACTTTTTGCTAAATGTAGCTATGGTGAATATATTGCAGCCAAATTATCCATCTTGCATCAGTTAATGCAAATACTGCCAACAGTCTTTTTTCGTTCATAAAGTACTCTGAACTGTATAACTATGCATCTTGCAGCATATTTGGAGGCTCACACATTGGTCGTCAGCCATTACCTTGTATCACTGCCATAAGTAAAGCAGTGGACGAGGAAAAGAATTTGCCCGCTCAAACCTTTGCTTACAGACCACCATATTTTAGATGATGTCCAGATCTAAAACAAATAATAAATACACATAATTACTCATGCCAAAAGTATTAGTTTAAACATACTCGTACCTTTCAACAAGGGATATGTGTGGTCCCATCTCTTTGGGATGTAGGATATCATGCTCTCAACAGACCCTCATCAAATAACACTGGAAGATAGAAGAAAACTGACAGGACTGTTCTTATTCATAGGATAAGGCATTTCTAAAACTTATAATCTAGTATTTTAATCAAAACTATTAGCCAATTTTTAGAAAATAAAAATGCTTAAAAAATATTCTATGTAAAGGATACTTGGGTTCGGGGGATTTTCTTGAAAATCTTTGTTATATCCTTGGAAGATACTGAACTTAAATTCAACATTTGGTAATTAACAAACTTTTTGGACATTTTTCTAAAAATGTTTTCATTCAGCAGGCTCAAAACATATATTTGTGGTGAAATGTTGTACCTTCTACATTGCACATAAATTGTTGTAATGCTTATTGCAGCCATCTTAGAGAACACGGTGAAGGACTATACGAAGGATGACAGCGAGAAGCTGAAAACAGTTGTGGTGTTTGAGGGGAGAGGTCTGGAACCTGTAGACTTTGACTTCAGAGTAAGTACTGATGTTTCATGCAAGCATTTTGTGTGACGTGTTGCAGTCACATAACTGCTCTACCTATTCTTATCTCTAATCAAGATGAATATTAGCATAATAGTTATTTATGTTATAAGTGGCTTAAATAAACTATTATTTGTGAGTGGCATATTTAGTACACATCCTAATATTATTACAAGGATTAGGTAATCCTTTGTTTTTCATTTTTGTGTAACCCTGCTGGAATAAACAGTTTCAAGTCTGGTTGTATAAACTGCACCAAATAAACCAATAAATAAATGAAAATGAATATCCTGAAGAAGTTTTAGATTATGTGTAAAAAGGTGCACGTAGTTTGTTATCTGGCAAGCCGAAGAACTTATATAACAAGGAATTTTCATTATTTAAAGAATGGGGAACTGCCCAAGGAGTTAAAATAATTTACAATGAAATAAAGACTCATTTTTGTTGTTTCCTAGGATACCTGAAATTTATAGTTTAGGATAAATTGGTTTTATTACTTATTTCCTTGTAAGTATAGTGGCTTATTTTTGACTGGTGTCCCGAGTTGAATATTCATACACCCTGACCTCAAGCATATAGATTTACATAAATACAATAACACATACCTTTATCACAGAAGATGTCCTCCTGCTGCCAAACATCTCTCACTAGTTTTAACAAAATTTCCATTAACATGCATAAATTTTTCTTCAGAAATGGCAGGTTGTTCTGATATACAGTTGAAACTTGCTTATACGTTATTCACTTCAACATTTTTCACACACATACGCTAACATTTTTAGGGACCAGTCGTTCTCCATTAAAATTTTGCTCAATTATACGTTTTGGTTACACGTTTTCTTGGTAATGCATCACTTTTTCTGGTCCCCATACAAAAATATACCCATTTATATATTTTTAAAAAAACGTATGGTGGTATACTTGCTGTGTATAGCCTTGGTATTGCCTTTTGTGGTTTTCAATGACGCTTAACATTTCATTGTCGTATCATTCCAACAATCTACTAACCTTGATTCCAGCAGTCATGTCTCTGCTTTAAGTTGAGTACTGTTAGTGTGTTGTTTTCATTGTCATATTGTTCCAACAATCTATTAACTTTGGTTGCAACAGTCACTTCTCTGCTTTAAGTGGAGTACCGTTAGTGTGTTGTTTTCATATCGATCCAACAATCACCTATCTATTTTATGTGGAGTTACAAACAGTAGAAGAAACATGTGTGAATATCAACCAGCAAGAAAGAAAACAAGAAACTCTTGGTGAAAAATTAAAAATTGTAAACGAGGTCCGTACCAGAAAAGAAAATCAGTTACACGTTTTCTGATTTATACAGTATTTTAGCATTCTCCCTTGAAAAACATATAAGTGAGGTTGCACTGTAGTTTGTTTTTTAAATTCCCCCATAAATAAAAGTTGCACACCATAAGGTCCGGGGGAGTCATATTCCTTTACTGATGGCCTTACCTTCACAAGTGTCCTCTATTGATTTCAATGAGAGATGAGCTGTATGTAGCAGAGTGTTGTTTGTGTGCACCCAATATCACATCAATCTTCTGGTCATGCAATGGCACTTTGTGTACAATATCAGTTGCTACATGGCCATAGAGTCATGCAATGGCATTTTGTGTACAATATCAGTTGCTACATGGCCATAGAGTCATGCAATGGCATTTTGTGTACAATATCAGCTAATACATGGCCATAGAGTCATGCAATGGCATTTTGTGTACAATATCAGTTGATACATGGCCATACAGTCATGCAATGACGTTTTGTGTACAATATCAGTTGATACATGGCCATAGAGTCATGCAATGACGTTTTGTGTACAATATCAGTTGATACATGGCCATAGAGTCATGCAATGGCATTTTGTGTACAATATCAGTTGCTACATGGCCATAGAGTCATGCAATGGCATTTTGTGTACAATATCAGCTGATACATGGTCATGTTTTGGGTTCATAGAGTCATGCAATGGCATTTTGTGTACAATATCAGTTGATACATGGCCATAGAGTCATGCAATGACATTTTGTGTACAATATCAGCTGATACATGGCCATAGAGTAATGCAATGACGTTTTGTGTACAATATCAGTTGATACATGGCCATAGGGTCATGCAATGACATTTTGTGTACAATATCAGTTGATACATGGCCGTAGAGTCATGCAATGACATTTTGTGTACAATATCAGTTGATACATGGCCATAGAGTCATGCAATGGCATTTTGTGTACAATATCAGTTGATACATGGCCATAGAGTCGTGCAATGGCATTTTGTGTACAATATCAGTTGATACATGGTCATAGAGTCATGCAATGGCATTTTGTGTACAATATCAGTTGATACATGGACATAGAGTCGTGCAATGACATTTTGTGTACAATATCAGTTGATACATGGCCTTAGAGTCATGCAATGACATTTTGTGTACAATATCAGTTGATACATGGACATAGAGTCATGCAATGGCATTTTGTGTACAATATCAGTTGATACATGGCAATAGAGTCATGCAATGACATTTTGTGTACAATATCAGTTGATACATGGCCATAGAGTCATGCAATGGCATTTTGTGTACAATATCAGTTGATACATGGCCATAGAGTCATGCAATGGCATTTTGTGTACAATATCAGTTGATACATGGCCATAGAGTCATGTAATGGCATTTTGTGTACAATATCAGTTGATGCATGGCCATAGAGTCATCATTAACTTAACTCAGCACCCAATTGCAGAAATTGACTGCTCACAGTATCACGTGGATGCAGTTCCTCAACTACGGTTAACTTTTAAGATTTTAATTTCAAAGCTGAGAATTATGATAACATACTCAGAGATTTTTTGTTTGTTCTAGCTCATTGAGTTTTTCCTGTGTAAGCAAACTAAAGCGCACATACAGTTACCTCCTGCCAAACCATGAGTAAAAAATAAAACTCTGGAAAATAAGGGAATACAATAGGCTAAAGTAATAGTCATAGCTTTTAAAAGCTGTTGCTATGTGAGGTAAAAAAAGAATAAATTTTTCCCATTTGAGATAAGTATAAATATCTTAAAATTGAAACCAATAACCAGGAATATCTTTGAAATGATTAACTGCACAAAAATGTATAGAATGTAAAGTGAGTGTTTTTATGAGAAGCACATTATTTTCTGTACTAAGATTTTGTCTATTCTTTATGGTTTTCCAGTTATACAAAAGTCTTCCAGAATAAACAGCTCTTTAGAGGTTATTTTTTATATATAAATATTTTTATTTGTCGTGTAAATATCTTTAACATGCAGTATTTTATAAAAAAAAAATCTGATGTGTTGCATTCACATGACTTTCTCTACATCTCTGCAACAAATTATTGTTAACCACTTGAGCGATAGCCATTTAAACACTGCATGGCTGGTAATGGTTACCCAATAAACAATTCAAGGCATTTAAATTGTTAAATGTAGGTAAATATGCTTTGTACATAAACATTCATATTTTTTGTATTTATTAAGATATTTTAATGAAATAAAAACTAGCTTAAAGCTCATTAAAGGTGCTATACATCTATCGTAGAAACAAAAGAGAGACTATTTTAACAAAGGTTTATATATCACTAATTTTTTCTGTGTAGTAAAAGTCATTCTGTATGTCGAACGCACCTAATTTGTGAGTCAGGCTTGTGCTATGCGCGTACAAATGTATATACGTAGAGCTAGCTAAGCACAATGTTCTCGGCTTCAAGGTTTTATCATTCTGTTTATTGCTACGATGCAATTACGTGTGTGTGTTTGTGAGGAACACCCAAGCTGCAAAGAAATCACCTCTCTGTCAGCGTTTCTATTTACGCCTTAGAATGAATACACAGCGCGGATTTATGGTAGAGCCATGTAGCTACGGAGTTCACAGTTTTCTGGTTTAGCTATCAGAAAAGCACATTTGAAAATGTTATATATCAGTTCTTACCATGGCTTCGACTAGCTAGTAAATTAGCTCGAGTAGGCAGTGTACGGGCTTCAGAAATTACTTCAGATAATGTGGAGAACTTTTTGCTATCTGACAGTGACTTTGATATTGACGACGAGTTTTCAGATTTTGAGGGGGGTGTCGAGGATATAGGTGGCAGTGAGGAAGAAAGTGACTCTTCCTTCAGGTGTTCGTGAAGAAACAACATTGTGGGGTAGTCAAAATGACTCCAAAACAAAAAGACGTATCTTCACGAGCACAGCCTCTGGTGTACAACCACAAGCTCAGCTGACTTCTGACAGCCAACCAATTGACATTTTCACAATTTTTTACTGCTGACTCTCATTGTTACACAAGCAAATGCATATGCGAGTAAGGTGAAGGAAGACCTGAATTCTAAAGGCAATTTGGGGCCTAAGACTAAAATTCAGAAGTGGACAGAAGTAACACTGAATGAGATTTACAGGCTAATTGGTCTAATTATGCTCATGGGTGTTATTCGTAAACCAATTTTAGACATGTACTGGTCTACAGATGACATGCTAGCTACTCTATTTTTTGGAAATTGCATGTCAAATAACAGATTTACTTTCATTTTGCAGTTCCTTCATTTACATTTCAGAAAATGTAAACCATAAACTACACAAATTCAGGTCAGTTTTGGAATATATTATTTCAAAATTCAAAGAAAATTACGTGCCTGGTGATAAGGTCACTGTAGATGAAAACTTGATGCTTTGGAAGGGCAGTTTAGGCTGGAAGTAATACATCAAAACAAAGAGGGCCAGATTTGGCATAAAGAGTTTTGATGTTTGTGAAAGTAAAACAGGATATCTTTACAATAGCTGGTCAAGGAACTGAAAATACTGGAGGGTTATCCGGCTCAATAGTAATGGAACCTATACTTGACCAGATAATTGGTACAGCTCCCCTAAATTATACATGGCCTTATACAAAAGGAAAACAAATGCAATTGGAACAGTATATTCAAACCGTATTGGTTTGTCACAGAATGTGAATACAAAGACTCTAAGGAGAGGAGAAATGCAGGTGTGTCAGCTCCCACCCTTGACCTACATTACTCGGCAAGATAGGAGGGTGGTTACGGCATTGTCCAATTGCAGCCCTAAGATTTTGTTGATTGACTCTGGAAAAATAGATGCTCACACCAAAATGTCAATTTTCAAGCCTGATGTTATCCAGGATACAATATGGTGGTGTGGATCTAGTATTGCAAACATATCCTTCTTTATGAAAAACAGTTAAATGGCATAAAAAGTATTTTTGCACCAGCTGGATATCTTGGAGGACTCTAAACCCACGCAAGACGATGACCTACCTGGACTTCCGCATATCAATAGCTCGTAGCCTAATTGAGCACTATAACATTCAGAGACCTCTTCATAAGGGGGTAAGAAATCTACAACCCCTGCACCCCTCAGACTTGAAGGAAAACACTTTCCTAAAAGGATACCACTGACAGCAAAAAAGTTATGTCCACTTCGAAGGTGCTTGGTATGCCGCAAAAAAGGAGTGCGTAAAGAGACTAACATGATATGCCGTGAATGTGGAGATGTGCCCTTATGTATCTATCCATGTTTTGAGATGTACCATTCAAAAAGGAACCTTTAAGGGTAAGACTTTATTTATTCTAGAAATTATTTAAATGTAATATAAAAGATAAAAATTAAAATTATTAGGGTTAAATAAGCATTAAATGCATGCATGCTCAGGATGTCCATATCGGTTCTCCTGCATTTTAAAATTGACGTCAAATGACATCCATATCTGCAAAAAGGTTAAAAAGCTTATGCTTCTATTTACTTCATGCTAATCCAGAAACAATTAGCAGAAATAGTCTTATTACTTGCTTCCTTGTAAGTAGAAGCGAAATAAGGGAGTACCATAGGTTAAAGTGATAGTCAAAAGCTGGTTGCTATGTGACTGAAGCTCCTTTGTTTGTATGGACAGAAGTTGACAATTTCCTGTATGAGAAAAGTATAAGTTTTTCAAAGATGAAACCAAAAACAAGGAATACCTCAAAAACGATCAACTCTATGAAAAATATTTATGTAATATAAATTGTGTGTTTTAATGTGCTCTACATTTTTGTGCATCTCTTACGGTTTAGCAATTATGCAAAATTCTGTAAAATTCATCCAGAATAAAGTAGTCTTCAGAGGCTATTCCCAGAAAATTCAAGATATATATTTCATTTGGCAAGTAAATATCTTAAATATAAGAGAATTTAATCAAAATCTTTAGAGCCGTTTTTAATAAAATCAAGAATTTCAAAATGTTTTCCATATAAAGGGTAGTTTGGGGTACAGGGATTTTCTTGAAAATCTTCGTGTCGCATCCTTGGAAGAAACCAAACTTAAATACCAAGTTTGGTTTTTAACGCTGTTTTCGTTTTTGAGGTATGCTGCCCACATACACACAGACAGACACACACATGGGCATTTTTCTAAAAATGCTTTTTTTGGATTCAGGGAGTCTGAAAGCATATATTTCTGGTGAAATCTTGGTATTGAATTTTTGGCTGCAATAAAATACCTTCTCTATGCACTATGTACATAGTATGTATAGAGAAAGTAATAGATAACCGCCATTTTTAGAATAGTTCAACATTTTTAAGGGTTTTTCATGTAAAGGATAGTTTGTGGTGGTTAGATGTTCTAGAACAAGATGTTTGGTAGATCCAATTATGAAGTTTGGTATTCAATTAACTTTTTGTGCTTGAATTATATTATTGAAGGAAAAACAGAATTTTTATCTAAAAAATGGTTTTTGTTTTTGTTTTTTTTTTATTCAGGGGACCCTAAAACATGTATTTGCAGTAAAATATCAGTATGATATTTACTTTCTCTACACATACTATGTACATAGTGTATAGAGAAGGTATTGCACTTCACCCAAAAATTTGATACTGAGATTTCACCAGAAATATATGTTTTAGGGTTCCCTGTATCCAAAACAAGCATTTTCAGAAAAAGGTCTGTGTGGTAAATTACCAAACTTGGTATTTAAGTTTGGTATCTTCCAAGGATACGACATGAAAATTTTGAGAAAAATCCCCCAACCCCATACTACCCTTTACATGGACTTTTTTTTGAAATGTTTAATTTTTTCAAAATTTTTTCAAATTTTTCTTTAACAATATTGATTAAAATATGGTATATTAAAGATATTTATCTGACAAATAAAATGTATATCTTGAATTTTCTGCGAAAAGCCTCTGAATACTACTTTATTCTGGATGAATTTTATGGAGTTTTGCATAACTGGTAAACCATAAGAGTTGGACAAAAACTTAACACACAGAAAATGTAGAACACATTAAAACACACAATTTATATATATATATATATATATATATTTATTTTTTTTTTTTTTTTTTGTGAAGTTGATCATTTTTTAGATATTCCTTGTTTTTGGTTTCAGCTGTGAAAAACTTACACTTTTCTCATAGAGGAATTTGTCAACTCCTGTCCATACAAACAAAGGAACTTCAGTCACATAGCAACCAGCTTTTGACTATCACTTTAGCCTATGCTACTCTCTTATTTTGCTTCTACTTACAAGGAATATGACTATTTCTGCCAATTTTTTCTTGATTAGCATGAAGTAAATAGAAGCATAAGCTTTTTAACAATAATTTGCTGCAGAGATGTAGAGAAACACATGTAAATGGAACACATCAGATTGTTTTTGGGTGGAATGCAATATTCTCTCTACCTATGTACACCCGTTGCTAGAAAAAATGAGTCATCCTCAGATTGCATGTGCAAAAGTTGGCTTCACAACACACACAATAGTTAACTTCTGAGTACTGAAAACAGATTGGTGGCACAGAGGCTAACAAGACCTCGCTTCCACTGATAAGCTTGCGCTGCTTGTCATTTTTTATGACTAAATATATAGAAAATAATATTGCAATAATATAACTTTACCATTTGAAGTTAAGGGCCTATATATGCACACAAAAACATAATTCTATTAACATTTGTGTTACATAATTAAAAAAATCTGATGTGATCCATTCACATGACTTTCTCTACATCGCTGCAACAAATTATTATTAAAAACCTTATGCTTATATTTACTTCAAACTAATCAAAAAAAAATTAGCAGAAAAAGTCTTACTACTTGATTCCTTGAAAGTAGAAGTGAAATAAGGGAGTACCATAGGTTAAAGTGATAGTCAAAAGCTGGTCGCTATGTGACTGAAATTCCTTTGTTTGTATGGACACGAGTTGACAAATTCCTGTGTGAGAAAAGTAGAAGTTTTTCAAAGTTGACACCAAAAACCAAGAGTATCTCAAAAACAATCAATTCCACGAGAAAAATTTATTTAACCTAAATTGTGTGTTTTAATGTGATCTATATTTTTTGCATGGTAAGTTTTTGTCCATCTCTTACGGTTTAGGAGTTATGCAAAATTCCGTAAAATTCATCCAGAATAAAGTAGTATTCAGAGGCTATTCTCAGAAAATTCAAGTTATAGATATTATTTGTCAAGTAAATATCTTTAAAAATACAATATTTTAATGAAAATTGTTAGAGCCATTTTTAAGAAAATCAAAATTTTCGAAAAAAAAAATTTCCATGTAAAGGGTAGTTTGGTATGGGGGGATTTTTCTTAAAATCTTCGTTGCCAGTTTAGTTTTAACAAGACTCTGCACTACTGGTAAACTACAAAACACAATTCAAAATCTTCTCGGGCTTCTTGAATTAACACATCGCCAGGAAAGCTACAGTTCTTATTACAAAACACAATTTCACTGTACACCTAATAACTGCCACTTTTATCACATACTCCTTTTGGACTGGCATGATGAGTGGTCGGTCCTCAATGGAAATAATATAGGAGCAGTGAAGAAGCATCCCATACACTGGGTGACCTTTTTGCGATTATCTCGGCGGGAAGAGGTCATATTGGCATGCCTATGGATTGGCCACTGTGTCGCCACACACAGTTACCTATTTAAGAGGGAACCGGCTCCCATCTGTCAACTCTGTTCAGCGGCGTTGTCAGTTTGGCATGAGTTGCAAGAGTGTGCTGGTCTAGCACCACTACAAGCCAGTCTTGTTGGTCTGACATGTGTTACAAGAGTGTGCTGGTCTAGCACCACTACGAGCCAGTCTTGTTGGTCTGACATGTGTTACAAGAGTGTGCTGGTCTAGGACCACTACGAGCCAGTCTTGTTGGTCTGACATGTGTTACAAGAGTGTGCTGGTCTAGCACCACTATGAGCCAGTCTTGTTGGTCTGGTATGTGTTACAAGAGTGTGCTCGTCTAGCACCGCTACAAGCCAGTCTTGTTGGTCTGACATGTGTTACAAGAGTGTACTGGTCTAGCACCACTACAAGCCAGTCTTGTTGGTCTGACATGTGTTACAAGAGTGTGCTGGTCTAGCACCACTACGTGCCAGTCTTGTTGGTCTGACATGTGTTACAAGAGTGTGCTGGTCTAGCACCACTAGGAGCCAGTCTTGTTGGTCTGACATGTGTTACAAGAGTGTGCTGGTCTAGCACCACTACAAGCCAGTCTTGTTGGTCTGACATGTGTTACAAGAGTGTGCTGGTCTAGCACCACTATGTGCCAGTCTTGTTGGTCTGACATGTGTTACAAGAGTGTGCTCGTCTAGCACCACTATGAGCCAGTCTTGTTGGTCTGACATGTGTTACAAGTGTGCTCGTCTAGCACCACTAGGAGCCAGTCTTGTTGGTCTGACATGTGTTACAAGAGTGTGCTGGTCTAGCACCTCTACAAGCCAGTTTTGTTGTCTGACATGTGTTACAAGAGTGTGCTGGTCTAGCACCACTACAAGCCAGTCTTGTTGGTCTGACATGTGTTACAAGAGTGTGCTCGTCTAGCACCACTACAAGCCAGTCTTGTTGGTCTGACATGTGTTACAAGAGTGTGCTCGTCTAGCACCACTACAAGCCAGTCTTGTTGGTCTGACATGTGTTACAAGAGTGTGCTGGTCTAGCACCACTACAAGCCAGTCTTGTTGGTCTGACATGTGTTACAAGAGTGTGCTGGTCTAGCACCACTACAAGCCAGTTTTGTTGTCTGACATGTGTTACAAGAGTGTGCTGGTCTAGCACCACTACAAGCCAGTCTTGTTGGTCTGACATGTGTTACAAGAGTGTGCTCGTCTAGCACCACTACAAGCCAGTCTTGTTGGTCTGACATGTGTTACAAGAGTATGCTGGTCTAGCACCACTTACAGCCAGTCTTGTTGGTCTGGTATGTGTTACAAGAGTGCGCTGGTCTAGCAGCACTACAAGCCAGTCTTGTTGGTCTGACATGTGTTACAAGAGTGTGCTCGTCTAGCACCACTATGAGCCAGTCTTGTTGGTCTGACATGTGTTACAAGAGTGTGCTCGTCTAGCACCACTATGAGCCAGTCTTGTTGGTCTGGTATGTGTTACAAGAGTGTGCTGGTCTAGCACCACTAGGAGCCAGTCTTGTTGGTCTGACATGTGTTACAAGAGTGTGCTGGTCTAGCACCACTACGAGCCAGTCTTGTTGGTCTGACATGTGTTACAAGAGTATGCTGGTCTAGCACCACTTACAGCCAGTCTTGTTGGTCTGGTATGTGTTACAAGAGTGTGCTGGTCTAGCACCACTACGAGCCAGTCTTGTTGGTCTGACATGTGTTACAAGAGTGTGCTGGTCTAGCACCACTATGTGCCAGTCTTGTTGGTCTGACATGTGTTACAAGAGTGTGCTGGTCTAGCACCACTACGAGCCAGTCTTGTTGGTCTGACATGTGTTACAAGAGTGTGCTGGTCTAGCACCACTTACAGCCAGTCTTGTTGGTCTGGTATGTGTTACAAGTGTGCTCGTCTAGCACCACTACGAGCCAGTCTTGTTGGTCTGGTATGTGTTACAAGAGTGTGCTGGTCTAGCACCACTACAAGCCAGTCTTGTTGGTCTGACATGTGTTACAAGAGTGTGCTGGTCTAGCACCACTACCAGCCAGTCTTGTTGGTCTGGTATGTGTTACAAGTGTGCTCGTCTAGCACCACTACGAGCCAGTCTTGTTGGTCTGACATGTGTTACAAGAGTGTGCTGGTCTAGCACCACTACCAGCCAGTCTTGTTGGTCTGGTATGTGTTACAAGCGTGTGCTCGTCTAGCACCACTAGGAGCCAGTCTTGTTGGTCTGACATGTGTTACAAGAGTGTGCTCGTCTAGCACCACTACGAGCCAGTCTTGTTGGTCTGACATGTGTTACAAGAGTGTGCTGGTCTAGCACCACTACCAGCCAGTCTTGTTGGTCTGGTATGTGTTACAAGAGTCTGCTGGTCTAGCACCACTACGAGCCAGTCTTGTTGGTCTGACATGTGTTACAAGAGTGTGCTGGTCTAGCACCACTACCAGCCAGTCTTGTTGGTCTGGTATGTGTTACAAGAGTGTGCTGGTCTAGCACCACTAGGAGCCAGTCTTGTTGGTCTGACATGTGTTACAAGAGTGTGCTCGTCTAGCACCACTACGAGCCAGTCTTGTTGGTCTGACATGTGTTACAAGCGTGTGCTCGTCTAGCACCACTACGAGCCAGTCTTGTTGGTCTGACATGTGTTACAAGCGTGTGCTCGTCTAGCACCACTATGAGCCAGTCTTGTTGGTCTGACATGTGTCACAAGAGTGTGCTGGTCTAGCACCACTACAAGCCAGTCTTGCTGGTCTGACATGTGTTACAAGAGTGTGCTGGTCTAGCACCACTATGAGCCAGTCTTGTTGGTCTGACATGTGTTACAAGAGTGTGCTGGTCTGGCACCACTACAAGCCAGTCTTGCTGGTCTGACATGTGTTACAAGAGTGTGCTGGTCTAGCACCACTAGGAGCCAGTCTTGTTGGTCTGACATGTGTTACAAGAGTGTGCTGGTCTAGCACCACTAGGAGCCAGTCTTGTTGGTCTGACATGTGTTACAAGAGTGTGCTGGTCTAGCACCACTACAAGCCAGTCTTGTTGGTCTGACATGTGTTACAAGAGTGTGCTGTTCTAGCACCACTACGAGCCAGTCTTGTTGGTCTGACATGTGTTACAAGAGTGTGCTGGACTAGCACCACTATGAGCCAGTCTTGTTGGTCTGACATGTGTTACAAGAGTGTGCTGGTCTAGCACCACTAGGAGCCAGTCTTGTTGGTCTGACATGTGTTACAAGAGTGTGCTGGTCTAGCACCACTACAAGCCAGTCTTGTTGGTCTGACATGTGTTACAAGAGTGTGCTGGTCTAGCACCACTACAAGCCAGTTTTGTTGTCTGACATGTGTTACAAGAGTGTGCTGGTCTAGCACCACTACAAGCCAGTCTTGTTGGTCTGACATGTGTTACAAGAGTGTGCTGGTCTAGCACCACTACGAGCCAGTCTTGTTGGTCTGACATGTGTTACAAGAGTG
The DNA here is from genome assembly GCA_030762935.1 of Hymenopus coronatus. Lineage (NCBI taxonomy): Eukaryota > Metazoa > Arthropoda > Insecta > Mantodea > Hymenopodidae > Hymenopus > Hymenopus coronatus. The sequence goes on from CM060896.1 coordinate 174,468,191, forward strand.
TGCTGGACTACCACCACTATGAGCCAGTCTTGTTGGTCTGACATGTGTTACAAGAGTGTGCTGGTCTAGCACCACTAGGAGCCAGTCTTGTTGGTCTGACATGTGTTACAAGAGTGTGCTGGTCTAGCACCACTACAAGCCAGTCTTGTTGGTCTGACATGTGTTACAAGAGTGTGCTGGTCTAGCACCACTACAAGCCAGTTTTGTTGTCTGACATGTGTTACAAGAGTGTGCTGGTCTAGCACCACTACAAGCCAGTCTTGTTGGTCTGACATGTGTTACAAGAGTGTGCTCGTCTAGCACCACTACAAGCCAGTCTTGTTGGTCTGACATGTGTTACAAGAGTGTGCTCGTCTAGCACCACTACAAGCCAGTCTTGTTGGTCTGGTATGTGTTACAAGAGTGTGCTCGTCTAGCACCACTAGGAGCCAGTGTTGTTGGTCTGACATGTGTTACAAGAGTGTGCTGGTCTAGCACCACTACCAGCCAGTCTTGTTGGTCTGACATGTGTTACAAGAGTGTGCTGGTCTAGCACCACTATGAGCCAGTCTTGTTGGTCTGACATGTGTTACAAGAGTATGCTGGTCTAGCACCACTTACAGCCAGTCTTGTTGGTCTGGTATGTGTTACAAGAGTGTGCTGGTCTAGCACCACTACGAGCCAGTCTTGTTGGTCTGACATGTGTTACAAGAGTGTGCTGGTCTAGCACCACTATGTGCCAGTCTTGTTGGTCTGACATGTGTTACAAGAGTGTGCTGGTCTAGCACCACTACCAGCCAGTCTTGTTGGTCTGGTATGTGTTACAAGTGTGCTCGTCTAGCACCACTACGAGCCAGTCTTGTTGGTCTGGTATGTGTTACAAGAGTGTGCTGGTCTAGCACCACTACAAGCCAGTCTTGTTGGTCTGACATGTGTTACAAGAGTGTGCTGTTCTAGCACCACTACCAGCCAGTCTTGTTGGTCTGGTATGTGTTACAAGTGTGCTCGTCTAGCACCACTACGAGCCAGTCTTGTTGGTCTGACATGTGTTACAAGAGTGTGCTCGTCTAGCACCACTACCAGCCAGTCTTGTTGGTCTGGTATGTGTTACAAGCGTGTGCTCGTCTAGCACCACTACGAGCCAGTCTTGTTGGTCTGGTATGTGTTACAAGAGTGTGCTCGTCTAGCACCACTACAAGCCAGTCTTGTTGGTCTGACATGTGCTACAAGAGTGTGCTCGTCTAGCACCACTATGAGCCAGTCTTGTTGGTCTGACATGTGTTACAAGAGTGTGCTGGTCTAGCACCACTACGAGCCAGTCTTGTTGGTCTGACATCTGTTACAAGAGTGTGCTCGTCTAGCACCACTACAAGCCAGTCTTGTTGGTCTGACATGTGCTACAAGAGTGTGCTCGTCTAGCACCACTACAAGCCAGTCTTGTTGGTCTGACATGTGTTACAAGAGTGTGCTCGTCTAGCACCACTACCAGCCACTCTTGTTGGTCTGGTATGTGTTACAAGAGTGCGCTGGTCTAGCACCACTACGAGCCAGTCTTGTTGGTCTGACATGTGTTACAAGAGTGTGCTGGTCTAGCACCACTACAAGCCAGTCTTGTTGGTCTGACATGTGTTACAAGAGTGTGCTGGTCTAGCACCACTACAAGCCAGTCTTGTTGGTCTGACATGTGTTACAAGAGTGCGCTGGTCTAGCACCACTAGGAGCCAGTCTTGTTGGTCTGACATGTGTTACAAGAGTGTGCTGGTCTAGCACCACTACAAGCCAGTCTTGTTGGTCTGACATGTGTTACAAGAGTGTGCTGGTCTAGCACCACTACAAGCCAGTCTTGTTGGTCTGACATGTGTTACAAGAGTGTGCTCGTCTAGCACCACTACCAGCCAGTCTTGTTGGTCTGGTATGTGTTACAAGTGTGCTCGTCTAGCACCACTACGAGCCAGTCTTGTTGGTCTGACATGTGGTACAAGAGTATGCTGGTCTAGCACCACTTACAGCCAGTCTTGTTGGTCTGGTATGTGTTACAAGAGTGTGCTGGTCTAGCACCACTACGAGCCAGTCTTGTTGGTCTGACATGTGTTACAAGAGTGTGCTGGTCTAGCACCACTACGAGCCAGTCTTGTTGGTCTGACTGGTGTTACAAGTGTGCTGGTGTAGCACCACTATGTGCCAGTCTTGTTGGTCTGACATGTGTTACAAGAGTGTGCTGGTCTAGCACCACTACCAGCCAGTCTTGCTGGTTTGACATGTGTTACAAGAGTGTGCTCGTCTAGCAGCATTAGGAGCCAGTCTTGTTGGTCTGGTATGTGTTACAAGAGTGTGCTGGTCTAGCACCACTACGAGCCAGTCTTGTTGGTCTGACATGTGTTACAAAAGTGTGCTGGTCAAGCACCACTACGAGCCAGTCTTGTTGGTCTGACATGTGTTACAAGAGTGTGCTGGTCTAGCACCACTACGAGCCAGTCTTGTTGGTCTGACATGTGTTACAAGAGTGTGCTGGTCTAGCACCACTACTTGCCAGTCTTGTTGGTTTGACATGTGTTACAAGAGTGTGCTGGTCTAGCACCACTACGAGCCAGTCTTGTTGGTCTGACATGTGTTACAAGAGTGTGCTTGTCTAGCACCACTACGAGCCAGTCTTGTTGGTCTGACATGTGTTACAAGAGTGTGCTCGTCTAGCACCACTACAAGCCAGTCTTGTTGGTCTGACATGTGTTACAAGAGTGTGCTCGTCTAGCACCACTATGAGCCAGTCTTGTTGGTCTGACATGTGTTACAAGAGTATGCTGGTCTAGCACCACTATGAGCCAGTCTTGTTGGTCTGACATGTGTTACAAGAGTGTGCTGGTCTAGCACCACTAGGAGCCAGTCTTGTTGGTCTGACATGTGTTACAAGAGTGTGCTGGTCTAGCACCACTAGGAGCCAGTCTTGTTGGTCTGACATGTGTTACAAGAGTGTGCTGGTCTAGCACCACTTACAGCCAGTCTTGTTGGTCTGACATGTGTTACAAGATTGTGCTGGTCTAGCACCACTATGAGCCAGTTTTGTTGTCTGACATGTGTTACAAGAGTGTGCTGGTCTAGCACCACTACAAGCCATTCTTGTTGGTCTGACATGTGTTACAAGAGTGTGCTGGTCTAGCACCACTATGAGCCAGTCTTGTTGGTCTGACATGTGTTACAAGAGTGTGCTGGTCTGGCACCACTACAAGCCAGTCTTGCTGGTCTGACATGTGTTACAAGAGTGTGCTGGTCTAGCACCACTAGGAGCCAGTCTTGTTGGTCTGACATGTGTTACAAGAGTGTGCTGGTCTAGCACCACTAGGAGCCAGTCTTGTTGGTCTGACATGTGTTACAAGAGTGTGCTGGTCTAGCACCACTACAAGCCAGTCTTGTTGGTCTGACATGTGTTACAAGAGTGTGCTGTTCTAGCACCACTACGAGCCAGTCTTGTTGGTCTGACATGTGTTACAAGAGTGTGCTGGACTAGCACCACTATGAGCCAGTCTTGTTGGTCTGACATGTGTTACAAGAGTGTGCTGGTCTAGCACCACTAGGAGCCAGTCTTGTTGGTCTGACATGTGTTACAAGAGTGTGCTGGTCTAGCACCACTACAAGCCAGTCTTGTTGGTCTGACATGTGTTACAAGAGTGTGCTGGTCTAGCACCACTACAAGCCAGTTTTGTTGTCTGACATGTGTTACAAGAGTGTGCTGGTCTAGCACCACTACAAGCCAGTCTTGTTGGTCTGACATGTGTTACAAGAGTGTGCTGGTCTAGCACCACTAGGAGCCAGTCTTGTTGGTCTGACATGTGTTACAAGAGTGTGCTGGTCTAGCACCACTAGGAGCCAGTCTTGTTGGTCTGACATGTGTTACAAGAGTGTGCTGGTCTAGCACCACTACAAGCCAGTCTTGTTGGTCTGACATGTGTTACAAGAGTGTGCTGTTCTAGCACCACTACGAGCCAGTCTTGTTGGTCTGACATGTGTTACAAGAGTGTGCTGGACTAGCACCACTATGAGCCAGTCTTGTTGGTCTGACATGTGTTACAAGAGTGTGCTGGTCTAGCACCACTAGGAGCCAGTCTTGTTGGTCTGACATGTGTTACAAGAGTGTGCTGGTCTAGCACCACTACAAGCCAGTCTTGTTGGTCTGACATGTGTTACAAGAGTGTGCTGGTCTAGCACCACTACAAGCCAGTTTTGTTGTCTGACATGTGTTACAAGAGTGTGCTGGTCTAGCACCACTACAAGCCAGTCTTGTTGGTCTGACATGTGTTACAAGAGTGTGCTGGTCTAGCACCACTACGAGCCAGTCTTGTTGGTCTGACATGTGTTACAAGAGTGTGCTGGACTACCACCACTATGAGCCAGTCTTGTTGGTCTGACATGTGTTACAAGAGTGTGCTGGTCTAGCACCACTAGGAGCCAGTCTTGTTGGTCTGACATGTGTTACAAGAGTGTGCTGGTCTAGCACCACTACAAGCCAGTCTTGTTGGTCTGACATGTGTTACAAGAGTGTGCTGGTCTAGCACCACTACAAGCCAGTTTTGTTGTCTGACATGTGTTACAAGAGTGTGCTGGTCTAGCACCACTACAAGCCAGTCTTGTTGGTCTGACATGTGTTACAAGAGTGTGCTCGTCTAGCACCACTACAAGCCAGTCTTGTTGGTCTGACATGTGTTACAAGAGTGTGCTCGTCTAGCACCACTACAAGCCAGTCTTGTTGGTCTGGTATGTGTTACAAGAGTGTGCTCGTCTAGCACCACTAGGAGCCAGTGTTGTTGGTCTGACATGTGTTACAAGAGTGTGCTGGTCTAGCACCACTACCAGCCAGTCTTGTTGGTCTGACATGTGTTACAAGAGTGTGCTGGTCTAGCACCACTATGAGCCAGTCTTGTTGGTCTGACATGTGTTACAAGAGTATGCTGGTCTAGCACCACTTACAGCCAGTCTTGTTGGTCTGGTATGTGTTACAAGAGTGTGCTGGTCTAGCACCACTACGAGCCAGTCTTGTTGGTCTGACATGTGTTACAAGAGTGTGCTGGTCTAGCACCACTATGTGCCAGTCTTGTTGGTCTGACATGTGTTACAAGAGTGTGCTGGTCTAGCACCACTACCAGCCAGTCTTGTTGGTCTGGTATGTGTTACAAGTGTGCTCGTCTAGCACCACTACGAGCCAGTCTTGTTGGTCTGGTATGTGTTACAAGAGTGTGCTGGTCTAGCACCACTACAAGCCAGTCTTGTTGGTCTGACATGTGTTACAAGAGTGTGCTGGTCTAGCACCACTACCAGCCAGTCTTGTTGGTCTGGTATGTGTTACAAGTGTGCTCGTCTAGCACCACTACGAGCCAGTCTTGTTGGTCTGACATGTGTTACAAGAGTGTGCTCGTCTAGCACCACTACCAGCCAGTCTTGTTGGTCTGGTATGTGTTACAAGCGTGTGCTCGTCTAGCACCACTACGAGCCAGTCTTGTTGGTCTGGTATGTGTTACAAGAGTGTGCTCGTCTAGCACCACTACAAGCCAGTCTTGTTGGTCTGACATGTGCTACAAGAGTGTGCTCGTCTAGCACCACTATGAGCCAGTCTTGTTGGTCTGACATGTGTTACAAGAGTGTGCTGGTCTAGCACCACTACGAGCCAGTCTTGTTGGTCTGACATCTGTTACAAGAGTGTGCTCGTCTAGCACCACTACAAGCCAGTCTTGTTGGTCTGACATGTGCTACAAGAGTGTGCTCGTCTAGCACCACTACAAGCCAGTCTTGTTGGTCTGACATGTGTTACAAGAGTGTGCTCGTCTAGCACCACTACCAGCCACTCTTGTTGGTCTGGTATGTGTTACAAGAGTGCGCTGGTCTAGCACCACTACGAGCCAGTCTTGTTGGTCTGACATGTGTTACAAGAGTGTGCTGGTCTAGCACCACTACAAGCCAGTCTTGTTGGTCTGACATGTGTTACAAGAGTGTGCTGGTCTAGCACCACTACAAGCCAGTCTTGTTGGTCTGACATGTGTTACAAGAGTGCGCTGGTCTAGCACCACTAGGAGCCAGTCTTGTTGGTCTGACATGTGTTACAAGAGTGTGCTGGTCTAGCACCACTACAAGCCAGTCTTGTTGGTCTGACATGTGTTACAAGAGTGTGCTGGTCTAGCACCACTACAAGCCAGTCTTGTTGGTCTGACATGTGTTACAAGAGTGTGCTCGTCTAGCACCACTACCAGCCAGTCTTGTTGGTCTGGTATGTGTTACAAGTGTGCTCGTCTAGCACCACTACGAGCCAGTCTTGTTGGTCTGACATGTGGTACAAGAGTATGCTGGTCTAGCACCACTTACAGCCAGTCTTGTTGGTCTGGTATGTGTTACAAGAGTGTGCTGGTCTAGCACCACTACGAGCCAGTCTTGTTGGTCTGACATGTGTTACAAGAGTGTGCTGGTCTAGCACCACTACGAGCCAGTCTTGTTGGTCTGACAGGTGTTACAAGTGTGCTGGTCTAGCACCACTATGTGCCAGTCTTGTTGGTCTGACATGTGTTACAAGAGTGTGCTGGTCTAGCACCACTACCAGCCAGTCTTGCTGGTTTGACATGTGTTACAAGAGTGTGCTCGTCTAGCAGCATTAGGAGCCAGTCTTGTTGGTCTGGTATGTGTTACAAGAGTGTGCTGGTCTAGCACCACTACGAGCCAGTCTTGTTGGTCTGACATGTGTTACAAAAGTGTGCTGGTCAAGCACCACTACGAGCCAGTCTTGTTGGTCTGACATGTGTTACAAGAGTGTGCTGGTCTAGCACCACTACGAGCCAGTCTTGTTGGTCTGACATGTGTTACAAGAGTGTGCTGGTCTAGCACCACTACTTGCCAGTCTTGTTGGTTTGACATGTGTTACAAGAGTGTGCTGGTCTAGCACCACTACGAGCCAGTCTTGTTGGTCTGACATGTGTTACAAGAGTGTGCTTGTCTAGCACCACTACGAGCCAGTCTTGTTGGTCTGACATGTGTTACAAGAGTGTGCTCGTCTAGCACCACTACAAGCCAGTCTTGTTGGTCTGACATGTGTTACAAGAGTGTGCTCGTCTAGCACCACTATGAGCCAGTCTTGTTGGTCTGACATGTGTTACAAGAGTATGCTGGTCTAGCACCACTATGAGCCAGTCTTGTTGGTCTGACATGTGTTACAAGAGTGTGCTGGTCTAGCACCACTAGGAGCCAGTCTTGTTGGTCTGACATGAGTTACAAGAGTGTGCTGGTCTAGCACCACTAGGAGCCAGTCTTGTTGGTCTGACATGTGTTACAAGAGTGTGCTGGTCTAGCACCACTTACAGCCAGTCTTGTTGGTCTGACATGTGTTACAAGATTGTGCTGGTCTAGCACCACTATGAGCCAGTTTTGTTGTCTGACATGTGTTACAAGAGTGTGCTGGTCTAGCACCACTACAAGCCATTCTTGTTGGTCTGACATGTGTTACAAGAGTGTGCTGGTCTAGCACCACTACAAGCCAGTCTTGCTGGTCTGATATGTGTTACAAGAGTGTGCTCGTCTAGCACCACTAGGAGCCAGTGTTGTTGGTCTGGTATGTGTTACAAGAGTGTGCTCGTCTAGCACCACTACGAGCCAGTCTTGTTGGTCTGACATGTGTTACAAGAGTGTGCTGGTCTAGCACCACTACGAGCCAGTCTTGTTGGTCTGACATGTGTTACAAGAGTGTGCTGGTCTAGCACCACTATGTGCCAGTCTTGTTGGTCTGACATGTGTTACAAGAGTGTGCTGGTCTAGCACCACTACCAGCCAGTCTTGTTGGTCTGACATGTGTTACAAGAGTGTGCTCGTCTAGCACCACTACAAGCCAGTCTTGTTGGTCTGACATGTATTACAAGAGTGTGCTCGTCTAGCACCACTATGAGCCAGTCTTGTTGGTCTGACATGTGTTACAAGAGTGTGCTGGTCTAGCACCACTTACAGCCAGTCTTGTTGGTCTGACATGTGTTACAAGAGTGTGCTCGTCTAGCACCACTATGAGCCAGTCTTGTTGGTCTGACATGTGTTACAAGAGTGTGCTGGTCTAGCACCACTACAAGCCAGTCTTGTTGGTCTGACATGTGTTACAAGAGTGTGCTGGTCTAGCACCACTAGGAGCCAGTCTTGCTGGTCTGACATGTGTTACAAGAGTGTGCTGGTCTAGCACCTCTACCAGCCAGTCTTGTTGGTCTGACATGTGTTACAAGAGTGTTGTGGTCTAGCACCACTAGGAGCCAGTCTTGTTGGTCTGACATGTGTTACAAGAGTGTGCTGGTCTAGCACCACTAGGAGCCAGTCTTGCTGGTCTGACATGTGTTACAAGAGTGTGCTGGTCTAGCACCACTACGTGCCAGTCTTGTTGGTCTGACATGTGTTACAAGAGTGTGCTGGTCTAGCACCACTACCAGCCAGTCTTGTTGGTCTGACATGTGTTACAAGAGTGTGCTGGTCTATCACCACTACCAGCCAGTCTTGGTGTGACATGTGTTACAAGAGTATGCTGGTCTATCACCACTACCAGCCAGTCTTGTTGGTGTGACATGTGTTACAAGAGTGTGCTGGTCTAGCACCACTACGAGCCAGTCCTGTTGGTGTGACATGTGTCAAAAGAGTGTGCTGGTCTAGCACCACTATGTGCCAGTCTTGTTGGTCTGACATGTGTTACAAGAGTGTGCTGGTCTAGCACCACTACCAGCCAGTCTTGCTGGTCTGACATGTGTTACAAGAGTGTGCTGGTCTAGCACCACTACCAGCCAGTCTTGTTGGTCTGACATGTGTCAAAAGAGTGTGCTGGTCTAGCATCACTACGAGCCAGTCTTGCTGGTCTGACATGTGTTACAAGAGTGTGCTGGTCTAGCACCACTACCAGCCAGTCTTGTTGGTCTGACATGTGTCAAAAGAGTGTGCTGGTCTAGCATCACTACGAGCCAGTCTTGCTGGTCTGGTATGTGTTAAAAGAGTGCGCTGGTCTAGCACCACTACGAGCCAGTCTTGTTGGTCTGACATGTGTTACAAGAGTGTGCTGGTCTAGCACCACTATGTGCCAGTCTTGTTGGTCTGACATGTGTTACAAGAGTGTGCTGGTCTAGGACCACTAGGAGCCAGTCTTGCTGGTCTGACATGTGTTACAAGAGTGTGCTGGTCTAGCACCACTACGAGCCAGTCTTGCTGGTCTGACATGTGTCACAAGAGTGTGCTCGTCTAGCACCACTACCAGCCAGTCTTGCTGGTCTGACATGTGTTACAAGAGTGTGCTGGTCTAGCACCACTATGTGCCAGTCTTGTTGGTCTGACATGTGTTACAAGAGTGTGCTGGTCTAGGACCACTAGGAGCCAGTCTTGCTGGTCTGACATGTGTTACAAGAGTGTGCTGGTCTAGGACCACTACGAGCCAGTCCTGTTGGTGTGACATGTGTCACAAGAGTGTGCTGGTCTAGCACCACTACAAGCCAGTCTTGTTGGTCTGACATGTGTTACAAGAGTGTGTCTAGCACCACTACCAGCCAGTCTTGCTGGTCTGACATGTGTTACAAGAGTGTGTCTAGCACCACTACCAGCCAGTCTTGTTGGTCTGACATGTGTTACAAGAGTGTGTCTAGCACCACTACCAGCCAGTCTTGCTGGTCTGACATGTGTTACAAGAGTGTGCTGTTCTAGCACCACTATGTGCCAGTCTTGTTGGTCTGACATGTGATACAAGAGTGTGCTGGTCTAGCACCACTATGAGCCAGTCTTGTTGGTCTGGTATGTGTTACAAGAGTGTGCTCGTCTAGCACCAATACCAGCCAGTCTTGCTGGTCTGACATGTGTTACAAGAGTGTGCTGGTCTAGCACCACTACGAGTCAGTCTTGCAGCAGTCTTGGCTAATGATACCGGAGCAGTTGATAAGATTTTTAATTTTTTATCACAAATATCTTTCACCTTTGAGGTTTACTTTATTTTTATGCTGCCAGAATACAGTGGGGTAATAGGTAGAGCTTTTGAGCTTCTAATTTTATCCTTTTTTTGACTCTTTCAGGGCGGCATTTTCTTTTAACTTTCCCTTTTTTTGCTGCAGGGTGGTGCTGGTTTTTAGATCTATCCCACTCTGGTTCGTATACTTAGAGGGATGTCCTTCTGTTTTACTCCTTTTGTAATTGATTTTATTGTTTTACTTTGTCATATTCTGTTTTATCCATGAACTTGGGCACCCTGAAACATTAATCATCTACGGCTGTGGTATGTTTAATGGTGGCAGCAGGTTTTTAGCTTTCTATGGTTTTAGTTTTAAGTCATTTTAACTGAGATTGTCGCTCAGGATGGTTTTTAATAGGTATTTTATTCCTTTTGTAGCAGTTATTTTATCGCTTCTGAACTTTCTCATGTTTTAAAGATGAACTCTTGCTGTTTTTAGATATTTTAAGGTTGCTGTTAACCAAGGGCTTGAGCAACCCAAAATCGTAATCATCATATAGTCCTTTCAAATTCTTTAAGTAATAATTGGTTGTGTTTTGGAAATGGTTATGTTTTTTTTCTGATAGCCCTGTGACTGTGATAAATTTGAAAAAGTGCAGGAGCCCTTCTTCATCGAAAACATAAGACACACTTTCAGATTATCAGAAACAGTAAAAGGCTGATGAGATACCAGAAGAAATAATGGAGGCTGAAGCTATGTTGACAGCAATCTGGAAGGGGCCTGATTCACTGTCCATGGGTTTCATGGGAGGATCTGCCAGAACGAGTCATACCATGAACTCAAGGAGCAACGTTTCTGCAACCATACCCTAAGTACCATCTAACCAAGTGTGAAAGAAGATTTCATCCACTAACCATGATTCGAGGGTGTATCAAAAAGTAATAGGAAAACATTTTTGTTTTTGACACCATGATTTTTACTTTCTCTATACGTTCTATGTACTTAGTGTATAGAGAAGGTATTGTATTGTACCCAAAAATTTGATTACAAGATTTCATTGGAAATATATGTTTTAGGGTACCCTGTATCCAAAAAAAGCATTTTCACAAAAAGATCCGTGTGTGTGTGTGTGTGTGAACACGATAACACAAAAATGAAAAGTCGGTAAACTACTAGACTTGGTGTTGAAGTTTTGTATCTTCCAAGGAAGCGGCATGAAAATTTTCAAGAAAATCCCCCCACCCCAAACTATCCTTTATGTGAAAAAAAAAATTCCAAAATTTTGATTTTCATAAAAATGGCTCTAACAATTTTGATTAAATTCTCTTATATCTAAGATATTTACCTGACAAATAATATGTATATCTTGAATTTTCTGGGAATAGCCTCTGAAAACTATTCTGGATGAATTTTATGGAATTTTGCATAACTGCTAAACTGTAAGAGATGGACAAAAACTTACCACACAAAAAATGTAGAGCACGTTAAAGTACACAATTTATGTTATATGCATTTTTTTTCATGGGGTTTATTGTTTTTGAGATATTCCTTGTTTTTGGTTTCAGCTTTAAAATACACTTTTCTCATACAGGAATTTGTCAACTCCTGTCCATACAAAGGAACTTCAGTCACATAGCAACCAGCTTTTGACTATCACTTTAACCTATGCTACTCACTTATTTCGCTTCTACTTAAAAGGAAGCAAGTAATAAGACTATTTCTGCTAATTTTTGTTTTTGATTAGCATGAAGTGAATAGAAACATAAGCCTTATAACAATAATTTGTTGCAGAGATGTAGAGAAAGTCATGTGAATGGAATACATCAGATTTTTAAAATTTGTCACGCCATGCAACTATGTCACTTCTTTCTTCCCAGAAAATTTGTTAAATGGAAAATCAAGTTCCTTCAGAGAGTACAATAGGTGCTCAGAAGTGGGAAACTCCTTTCTCATATTATATAGATATACATGTTTTAGGGCTACCTACGCAGAACTGCACACAGTGTAGTAAAATTAATTGGGCATTTTTCTTCGCAGTGGTCACAGGCAGAAGAGGTTCATCATTGTCCCACTTTGGCTCTTATAAGAGCTGATATTTATTTTAGTGTTTACACTTTATTTTTTTGTTTTAATTTTGTGTATTGCAAAAGCGCATATGGTGTGTGGACCTGTGCAAGTATTGATCAGTGTGTGCATACTGGTGTTTTACTGCATGCCAAACTGGTACACAGATTTCAGAAATAGTGTTTAAATGGATTGCAGGGTGGATGGATGGCCGTGGCTGAAGAAAGTGGACAGCTTTTCCCTGACATTAATCTGCAAGAACACGAGTGGGTTGACTACGATGAGAAGATGAAACAATCTGTAGGAATTTATGAAACAGAACATGCATTTGTTCGTGTCAAGTGAGCACTTGTAACATACTCATTCCAATAAAATATCTTGTATAGCATTTTGTTTCTCTGGAGTCTACTATAACTAATATTTGTGCACCTGACACTTCACATGACGGAGGTAAAGAACACCTGATTATGTGCCTTTCTATCATATCTTAACCCTTTTAATGCCAGACTGAATAGCAAAATGATGTCTGGAGAATACAAGGTTTTAATTTATTAGTAATAAAATGATATCAAAATGACATTGAGAGCTGAATATTTTTTTATCTTTACTAAACCCTTTTGCCTACTGTATAATATATATTATATGTATGGGAGGTCTCTTCCACATTTTAAACAAATTGAAAACAAAAGACGATTTTGAAAATAAAATGAAAAATTCCAAAATAATCAATAAGTAGTCATACAAAACCTTACTACACAGAAAGTTCAGGCTAACTAACTTAAAGTACACATATTTTTTTTAGTAAAACAGCATGCTGTTTTGGTCTGGTGTTTTAATTTTAAAACACAAAAAATGAATTTACCTAATCTGAGAATGAAAACAAAAAGAAGTCCAAAAAAACAAATACACATATGTCTGATACCACTTTTAATAAAAATTTCATAAAGCAACAGGATACAAATGTAACATAGATTACTGTACAATTTAGCACTTATGTTGTTGTGTAGCTCAATGGTTGATTCACATTGAATTCATTATGTACTAACACCTCTGTAAGTCCATTTTGATGAGTACACCCATTATTTGCATACGTACAAGGGCTGCTGTTATTGGATGCATTTTCATGACTGAAGCTAGGATATATAGCTTCCTCTCAATGTTGGAAACAATTTCATGCAGGTCTCAAATTTGAAAAGCACTCTGCTTCTTCTAATACAGCGCTAACTGTAGCTCTTATTTTCTTCTTCGTTCATCACCTTTGGCTAGATGATGCCATGTATCAACCACAATAAACAAACCTCCTCTTTCCACATGAACAAGCTCAGGGAAGTTGAGCATCTCCCTGTAAACTGGGTGACCACCTCTCTCCACATGAACAAGCTCAGGGAAGTTGAGGATCTCCCTGTAAACTGGATGACCACTTCTCTCCACATGAACAAGCTCAGGGAAGTTAAGAATATCCCTGTAAACTGGATGACCACCTCTCTCCACATGAACAAGCTCAGGGAAGTTAAGAATCTCCCTGTAAACTGGGTGACAACCACTCTCCACATGAACAAGCTCAGGGAATTTGATCTCCCTGAAAACTGGGTAACCTCTCTACATGAACAAGCTCAGGGAAGATAAGGATCTCCCTATAAACTGGGTGAATTGCTCTCTCCACATGAACAAGCTCAGGGAATTTAGGGATCTCCCTATAAACTGGGTGACCACCTCTCTCCACATGAACAAGCTCAGGGAAGTTTAGAATCTCCCTGTAAACTGGGTGACCTCCTCTCTCCACATGAACAAGCTCAGAGAATTTAAGGATCTCCCTGTAAACTGCGTGACCTACTCTCTCCACATGAACAAGCTCAGGGAAGTTGATCTCCCTGTAAATTGATAGACCTCCTCTCTTCGCATGAACAAGCTCAGAGAAGTTGTGGGTCTCCCTGTAAACTGGGTGACCTGCTCTCTCCACATGAACAAGCTCAGGGAAGTTAAGAATCTCCCTGTAAACTGGGTGACCTCCTCTCTCCACATGAACAAGCTCAGGGAGGTTGATCTCCCTTGTAAACTGGGTAACCTCTTCTCTCTACATGTACAAGCTCGGGGAAGATAAGGATTACCCTGTAAACTGGGTGACCTGCTCTCTCCACATGAACAAGCTCAGGGAAGTTGAGGATCTCCCTGTAAACTTGGTGACCTCCTCTTTCCACGTGAACAAGCTCAGGGAAGTTGATCTCCCTGTAAATCGGCTGACCTCCTCTCTCCATATGAAAAAGCTCAGAGAAGTCGAGGATGTCGCTGTAAACTGTGTGACCACCTCTCTCCACATGAAGAAGCACAGGGAAGTTGAGCATCTCCCTGAAAATTGGGAGACTTCCTCTCCGCGCATGAACAAGCACAAGGAATATAAGGATCTCCCTGTAAACTGGCTGACCTCCTCTTTCCAGATGAACAAGCTCAGGGCAGTTGAGGTTCTCCCTGTAAACTGGGTAACCACCATTCTCCACATGAACAAGCTCAATGAATTTCATCTCCCTTTAAACTGAGTGACTTGCTCTCTCCACATGAACAAGCTCAGGGAAGTTACGGATATCCCTGTAAACTGAGTGACCTGCTCTCTCCACATGAACAAGCTCAGGGAATTTAAGGATCTCCCTGTAAACTGGGTGCCCTGCTTTCTCCACATGAACAAGCTCAGGGAAGTTGATCTCCCTGTAAATTGGCTGACCTCCTTGCTCCACATGAACAAGCTCAGGGAAATTGAGCATATCCCTGTAAACTGGGCGATATTCTCTCTCCACATGAACAAGCTCAGGGAAGTTGAAGATCTCCCTGTAAACTTGGTGACCTCCTCTCTCCATATGAACAAGCTCAGGAAGTTGAGGATCTTCCTGTAAACTGGGGGACCTCCTCTCTCCACATGAACAAGCTTAGGGAAGTGAAGGATCTCCCTGTAAACTGGGTAAACTCCTCTCTGCACATGAACAAGCTTAGGGAAATGGAGGACCTCCCTATAAACTGGGTGACCTCCTCTCTCCACATGAACAAGCTTAGGGAAGTGAAGGATCTCCCTGTAAACTGGGTAACCTCCTCTCTCCACATGAACAAGCTTAGGGAAATGGAGGGTCTCCCTGTAAACTGGGCGACCTCCTCTCTCCACATGAATAAGCTCAGGGAAGCTAAGGGTCTCCCTGTAAACTGAGTGACGTCTGCTCTCCACACGAAAGAGCTCAGGGAAGTTAAGGCTTTCCCTGTATATTGAGTGACCTCCCTCCACATGAAAGAGCTCAGGGAAGTTAAGGATGTCCCTATAAACTGGGTAACCTCCTCTCTCCAAATGAACAAGCCCAGGGCAGTTGAGGATCTACCTGAAAACTGGGTGACCTCCTCTCTCCACATGAACAAGCTCAGGGAAGTTTATCTCCCTGTAAAATGGGTGAACTGCTCTCTCGGCATGAACAAACTCAGGGAAGTTGATCTCCCTGTAAACTGGGTGACCTCCTCGCTCCACATGAACAAGCTCAGGGAAGTTGATCTACCTGTAAACTGAGTGACCTCCTCTCCCCACATGAACAAGCTAAGGGAAGATGATCTCCCTGTAAACTGGGTGATGTCTCTCCAAATGAACAAGCTGAGGAAAGTTATGATCTCCCTGTAGAATGGGTGACCTCCTCTCTCAACATTAGCAAGTTCAGGGATGTTAAGGGTCTCCCTGTAAACTGGGTGACCTTCTCTCTCCACATGAACAAGATCAGGGAAGTTGAGAATCTCCCTGTAAACTGGGTGACCTCCTCCCTGCACATGAATCGGCTCAGGGAATTTGATATCCCTTGTAAACTGAGTGATCTCCTCTTTCAACACGAACAAGCCTAGGGAAGTTCAGGATCTCCCTGTAAACTGAGTAACCTCCTCTCTCCACATGAACAAACATAGGGAACTTGATCTCCCTGTAAACTGCGTGAACTCCTCTCTCTGCATGAACAAGCTTAGCGAAGTTGATCTCTCTGTAAACTGGGTAACCTCCTCTCTCCTCATGAACAAGCTCAGGGAAGTTGAGGATCTTCTTGTAAACTGGATGACCTCCTCTCTCCACATGAACAAGCTCGGGGAAGTTGAGGATCTTCCTGTAAACTGGGTGACCACCTGTCTCCACATAAACATGCTCAGGGAAGTTGAGGATCTCCCTGTAAACTGGGTGACCTCCTCTCTCCACATTATCAAAATCAGGACGGTTGATCTCCCTGTAAACTGGGTGACCTCTCTCTCCACATGAACAAGCTCAGGGCAGTTGACTTCCCTGTAAATTGGGTGACCTGCTCTCTCCACATGAATAAGCCCAGGGAATTTGAGGATCTCCCTGTAAACTGGGTGACCTCATCTCTGCACATGAACAAGCACAGGGCAGTTGATCTCCCTGTAAACTAGGTGACCTGCTCTCTCCACATGAACAAGCTCAGAGAAGTTATGGATCTCCCTGTAAACGGGGTATCTCCTCTCTCAACATGAACAAGCTCAGTTAAGGATCTCCCTGTAAACTGGGTCACCTCCTCTGTCACTTGAACAAGCTCAGCGAAGTTGAGGTTCTCCCTGTAAACTTGGTGACCTCCTCTCTCCTCATGAACAAGCTCAGGGAAGGTGATCTAACTGTAAAGATGGTGATCTGCACTTTTCACATGAACAGTCTCATGAAAGTTGACTTACTGTAAACTGGGTGATCTGCTCTCTCAACATGAACAAGCTCAGGGAAGTTAAGGATCTCCCTGTAAACTGGGTTAGCACATTTCTCCACATAAACAACCTCAGGGAAGTTCGGGATCTCCCTGTAAACTGGGTGACCTCCCCTCTCCACATGAGCAAGCTCAGGGAAGTTAAGGGTCTCCCTGTAAACTGATGACGTCTGCTCTCCACACAAAAGAGCTCAGGGAAGTTAAGGGTTTCCCTGTATATTGAGTGACCTCCCTCCACATGAAAGAGCTCAGGGAAGTTAGGGATGTCCCTATAAACTGGGTAACCTCCTCTCTCCACATGAACAAGCTCAGGAAGTTGAGGATCTTCCTAAAAAACTGGGTGACCTCCTCTCTCCACATGAACAAGCTCAGGGAGGTTGATCTCTCTGTAAACTGGGTGACCTCTCCCTCCACATGAACATACTCAGGGAATTAGATCTCCGTGTAAACTTGGTGGCCTCTCTCCACATGAACAAGCTCAGGGAAGTTGAGGATCTCCCTGTAAAGTGGTTTACCTCCTCTTTCCACATGAACAAGCTCAGGGAAGCAGATCTACCTGTAAACAGGGTAACCACTCTCTCTACATGAACAAGCTCAGGGAAGATAAGGATCTCCCTGTAAACTGGGTGACCTGCTCTCTCCACATGAACAAGCTCAGGGATTTTGAGGAGCACCCTGTAAACTGGATGAACTCTTCTCTCCACATTAACAACCTCAGGGATGTTAAGGGTCTCCCTTTAGACTGAGTGACCAGCTCTGTCTACATGAACAAGCTCTGGGAAGTTCATCTCCCTGTAAATTGAGTACCTCCTCTCTTCGCATGAACAAGCTCGGGGAAGATGAGGGTCTCCCTGTATACTTGGTGACCTCCTCTCTCCACATGAACAAGCTCAGGGAAGATGATCTCCCTGTAATTTGGGTGACCTCCTTTCTCCATATTAACCAGCTCAGAGAAGACAGGATGTCCCTATAAACTGTGTGACCACCTCTCTCGACATGAAGAAGCTTAGGAAAGTTGAGCATCTCCCTGACAATTCGGTGACCTCCTCTCTCCACATGAACAAACTCAGGGAAGATAAGGATCTCCCTGTAAACTGGATGATTCCTCTCTCCACATGATCAAGCTCAAGGAAGTTCAGGTTCTCTCTGTAAACTGGGTGACCACCTTCTCTCCACATGAACAAGCTCAGGGAATTTCATCTCCCTGTAAACTGAGTGACCTGCTCTCTCCACATGAACAAGCTCAGGAAAGTTAAGGATCTCTCTGTAAACTGGGTGCCCTGCTCTCTCCACATCAACAAGCTCAGGGAAGTTGATCTCCCTGTAAACTGGGTGACCTCCTCGCTCCACAAACACAAGCTCAGGGAAATTGAGCATAACCCTGTAAACTCAGTGACCTCCTCTCTTCACATGAACAAGCTCAGGGAAGTTATGGATCTCCCTTAAACTGGGTGACCACCTCTCTCCACATGAACAAGTTCAGGGAAGTTGAGGATCTCCCTGTAAACTGGGTGACTTCCTCCTACACATGAACAAGCACTGGGAAGTTGAGGATCTCCCTGCAAACTGGGTGACCTGTCTCCACATGAACAAGCTCAGGGAAGTTGAGGATCTCCCTGTAAACTGGGTGACCTCCTCCTCCAAATGAACAAGCTCAGGGAAGTTAAGGGTCTCCCTGTAAACTGAGTGATCACCTCTCTCCACATGAACAAGATCAGGGAAGTTGAGAATCTCCCTGTAAATTGGGTGACCTCCTCTCTCCACTTGAACAGGCTCAGGGAAGTTCAGGATCTCCCTGTAAACTGGGTGAACTCCTCTCTCCACATGAACAAGCTTAGGGAAGTTGAGGATCTCCCTGTATACTGGGTAACCTCCTCTCTCCACATGAACAAGCTTAGGGAAATTGAGGATCTCCCTGTAAACTGGGTAACCTCCTCTCTCCACATGAACAAGCTTAGGCAAATGCAGGATCTCCTTTTAACTGGGCGACCTCCTCTCTCCACATGAAAAAGCTCAGGGAAGTTAAGGGTCTCTCTGTAAATTGAGTGACCCCCTCCATATGAACAAGCTCAGGGAAGTTAAGTGTCTCCCTATAAACTGGGTGACCTCCTCTCTCCAAATGAACAAGCCCAGGGAAGTTGAGGATCTCCCTGAAAACTGGGTGACCTGCTCTCTCCACATGAAAAAACTCAGGGAAGTTGATCTCCCTGTAAACCGCGTGACCTCCTCGCTCCACATGATCAAGCTCAGGAAAGTTGATCTCCCTGTCAACTGAGTGACCTCCTCTCCCCACATGAACAAGCTAAGGGAAGATGATCTCCCTGTAAACTGGGTGACTCCTCTCTCCACATGATCAAGCTCAAGGAAGTTCCGGTTCTCTCTGTAAACTGGGTGACCACCTCTCTCCACATGATATGCTCAGGGAATTTCATCTCCCTGTAAACTGAGTGACCTGCTCTCTCCACATGAACAAGCTCAGGAAAGTTAAGGATCTCTCCGTAAACTGGGTGCCCTGCTATCTCCACATCAACAAGCTCAGGGAAGTTGACCTCCCTGTAAACTGAGTGACCTCCTCTCCCCACATGAACAAGCTAAGGGAAGATGATCTCCCTGTAAACTGGGTGATGTCTCTCCAAATTAACAAGCTGAGGAATGTTAAGGATTTCACTGTAGACTGGGTGACCTCTCTCAACATGAGCAAGTTTAGGGAAGTTAAGGGTCCCCCTGTAAACTGGGTGACCTTCTCTCTCCACATGAACAATCTCAGGGAAATTTAGGGTCTCCCTGTAAACTGGGTGACCTCCTCTCTACACATGAACAAGCTTAGGGAATTTGATCTCCCTGAAACCTGGGTAACCTCTCTCTACATGAACAAGCTCAGAGAATTTGAGGCTCTCCCTAAAAAACTGACTGACCTCCTCTCTCCACATGAACAAGCTCAGGGAAGTTGATCTCCCTGAAAACTTGGTGACCTCCTCTCTCCAAACTAACAAGCTCAGGGATGTTAAGGGTCTCCCGATAAACTGGGTGACCACCTCTCTTAACATAAACAAGCTCAGGGAAGTTAATCTCCCTGTAAACTGAGTAACCTCTTCTCTTCGCATGAACAAGCTCAGGGAAGTTCAGGATCTCCATGTAAACTGAGTGACGTCCACTCTCCAGAAGAGCAAGCCCAGGGAAGTTGAGGTACTCCCTGAAAACTGGGTGACCTCCTCTCTCCACATGAACAAGCTCAGGGAAGTTTATCTCCCTGTAAAATAAGTGACATGCTATTTCCACATGAACAAACTCAGGGAAGTTGATATACCTGTAAACTGGGTGATCTCCTCTCTCAACATGAGCAACTTCAGGGAAGTTAAGGGTCTCCCTGTAAACTGGGTGACCTTCTTTCTCCACATGAACAATCTCAGGGAAATTTAGGGTCTCCCTGTATACTGGGTGACCTCCTCTCTCCACATGAACAAGATCAGGGAATTTGATCTCCCTGAAAACTGGGTAACCTCTCTCTACATAAACAAGCTCAGGGAATTTGTGGATCTCCCTAAAAAACTGGCTGACCTCCTCTCTCCACATGAACAAGTACACGGAAGTTTATCTCGCTGTAAACTAGGTGACCTCTCTCCAAATTAACAAGCTCAGGAATGTTAAGGGTCTCCCGGTAAACCGGGTGACCACATAAACAAGCTCAGGGAAGTTGATCTCCCTGTAAATTGAGTAACCTCTTCTCTTGCATGAGCAAGCTCAGGGAAGTTTAGGATCTCCCTGTAAACTGAGTGAACTCCACTCTCCACAAGAAAAAGTTCTGGGAAGTTGAGGATCTCCCTTTAAACTGGGTGACCTGCTCTCTTCACATGAAAAAGCTCAGGAAGATAAGGATCTCCCTGTAACCTGGGTGACCTCCTCTCTCAACATGAACAACCTCAAGGAAGTTGAGGATCTCCCTGTAAACTGGGTGACAACCTCTCTCCACATGAATAAGCTCAGGGAAGTTAAGGATCACCCTGTAAACTGGGTGACCTACCTTCTCCACATGAAGATGCTGAGGGAAGTTGATCTCCCTGTAAACTGGACGACCCCCTCTCTCCACATGAACAAAATAAGGGAAGTTGAGAATCTCCCTGTAAACTGGGTGACCTCCTCTCTGAACATGAACAGCCTCAGGGAAATTGATATTCCTTGTAAACTTGGTGATCTCCTCTTTTCACATGAACAAGCTCAGGGCAGTTCAGGATCTCCTTGTAAATTGAGTAACCTCCTCTCTCCACATGAAAAAGCGTAGGGAAGTTGAGGATCTCCCTGTAAACTGGGTGAACTCCTCTCTCCACATGAACAAGGTTAGGGAAGTTGAGGATCTCCCTGTAAACTGGGTAACCTCCTCTCTCTACATGAACAAGCTTAGGAAAATTGAGGATCTCCCTGTAAACTGGGTAACCTCCTCTCTCCACATGAACAAGCTTAGGGAAATGCAGGATCTCCTTTTAACTGGGCGACCTCCTCTCTCCACATGAAAAAGCTCAGGGAAGTTAAGGGTCTCTCTGTAAACTGAGTGACATGTGCTCTCCACATGAAAGAGCTCAGGGAAGTTAAGGGTCTCTCTGTAAATTGAGTGACCCCCTCCATATGAACAAGCTCAGGGAAGTTAACTATCTCCCTATAAACTGGGTGACCTCCTCTATCCAAATGAACAAGCCCAGGGAAGTTGAGGATCTCCCTGAAAACTGGGTGACCTGCTCTCTCCACGTGAACAAACTCAGGGAAGTTGATCTCCCTGTAAAACGCGTGACCTCCTCGCTCCACATGAACAAGCTCAGAAAAGTTTTTCTCCCTGTCAACTGAGTGACCTCCTCTACCCACATGAACAAGCTAAGGGAAGATGATCTCCCTGTAAACTGGGTGACTCCTCTCTCCACATGATCAAGCTCAAGGAAGTTCAGGTTCTCTCTGTAAACTGGGTGATCACCTCTCTCCACATGAACAAGCTCAGGGAATTTCATCTCCCTGTAAACTGAGTGTCCTGCTCTCTCCACATGAACAAGCTCAGGAAAGTTATGGATCTCTCCGTAAACTGGGTGCCCTGCTCTCTCCACATCAACAAGCTCAGGGAAGTTGATCTCCCAATAAACTGAGTGACCTCCTCTCCCCACATGAACAAGCTAAGGGAAGATGATCTCCCTGTAAACTGGGTGATGTCTCTCCAAATGAACAAGCTGAGGAATGTTAAGGATTTCACTGTAGACTGGGTGACCTCTCTCAACATGAGCAAGTTTAGGGAAGTTAAGGGTCCCCCTGTAAACTCGGTGACCTTCACTCTCCACATGAGCAATCTCAGGGAAATTAAGGGTATCCCTGTAAACTGGGTGACCTCCTCTCTACACATGAACAAGCTTAGGGAATTTGATCTCCCTGAAAACTGGGTAACCTCTCTCTACATGAACAAGCTCAGAGAATTTGAGTCCTCTCCCTAAAAAACTGGCTTACCTCCTCTCTCCACCTGAACAAGCTCAGGGAAGTTGATCTCCCTGTAAACTTGGTGACCTCCTCTCTCCAAATTAACAAGCTCAGGGATGTTAAGGGTCTCCCGATAAACTGGGCGACTACCTCTCTCTACATAAACAAGCTCAGGGAAGTTAATCTCCCTGTAAACTGAGTAACCTCTTCTCTTCGCATGAACAAGCTCAGGGAAGTTCAGGATCTCCCTGTAAACTGAGTGACCTCCACTCTCCAGAAGAGCAAGCTCTGGGAAGTTGAGGATCTCCCTTTAAACTGGGTGACCTGCTCTCTTCACATGAAAAAGCTCAGGAAGATAAGGATCTCCCTGTAAACTGGGTGACCTCCTCTCTCCACATGAACAAACTCAGGGAAGTTAAGGATCTCCCTGTAAACTGGGTGACCTGCTCCTCCACATGAACAAGCTCAGGGAAGTTAAGGGTCTCCCTGTAAACTGGGTGACCACCTCTCTCTACATGAACAAGCTCAGGGAAGTTAAGGATCTCACTGTAAACTGGGTGACCTACTCTCTCCACAATTACAAGCTCAGGGAGGTTAAGGGTCTCCCTGTAAACTGGGTGACCTCCTCTCTCAACATGAAAAAGCTCATGGAAGTTGATCACCCTGTAAACTGGGTGGCCTACTCTCTCCACATGAACGAGATCAGGGAAGTTGAGAATTTCCCTGTAAACTGAGTGATCTCCTCTTTCCACATTAACAAGCTCAGGGAAGTTCAGGATCGCCCTGTAAACTGAGTAACCTCCTCTCTCCACATGAACAAGCGTAGGGAAGTTGAGGATCTCCCTGTAAACTGAATGAACTCCTCTCTCCACATGAACAAGCTTAGGAAAATTGAGGATCTCCCTGTAAACTGGGTAACCTCCTCTCTCCACATGAACAAGCTTAGGTAAATGGAGGATCTCCCTGTAAACTGGGCGACCTCCTCTCTCCACATGAAAAAGCTCAGGGAAGTTAAGGGTCTCCCTGTAAACTGAGTGACATCTGCTCTCCACACGAAAGAGCTCAGGGAAGTTAAGGGTCTCCCTGTAAATTGAGTGACCCCCCAAACTCAGGGAAGTTGATATACCTGTAAACTGGGTGACCTCCTCTCTCCACATGAACAAGCTGAGGAAAGTTAAGGATCTCTCAGTAGACTGGGTGATCTCCTCTCTCAACATGAGCAACTTCAGGGAAGTTAAGGGTCTCCCTGTAAACTGGGTGACCTTCTCTCTCCACATGAACAATCTCAGGGAAATTTAGGGTCTCCCTGTAAACTGGGTGACCTCCTCTCTCCACATGAACAAGCTCAGGGAAGGTGAGGATCTCCCTGTAAACTTGGTGACCTCCTCTCTCCACATGAACAAGCTCAGGGAATTTGAACTCCCTGAAAACTGGGTAACCTCTCTCTACATAAACAAGCTCAGGGAATTTGTGGATCTCCCTAAAAAACTGGCTGACCTCCTCTCTCCACATGAACAAGCTCAGGGAAGTTGATCTCGCTGTAAACTGGGTGACCTCTCTCCAAATTAACAAGCTCAGGGATGTTAAGGGTCTCCCGGAAAACCGGGTGACCACATCTCACCACATAAACAAGCTCAGGGAAGTTGATCTCTCTGTAAACTGAGTAACCTCTTCTCTTGCATGAGCAAGTTCAGCGAAGTTCAGGATCTCCCTGTAAACTGAGTGAACTCCACTCTCCCAAAGAACAAGCTCTGGGAAGTTGAGGATCTCCCTTTAAACTGGGTGACCTGCTCTCTTCACATGAAAAAGCTCAGGAAGATAAGGATCTCCCTGTATCCTGGGTGAACTCCTCTCTCAACATGAACAACCTCAGGGAAGTTAGGGGTCTCCCTGTAAACTGGGTGACAACCTCTCTCCACATGAATAAGCTCAGGGAAGTTAGGGATCTCCCTGTAAACTGGGTGACCTACCTTCTCCACATGAAGATGCTCAGGGAAGTTGATCTCCCTGTAAACTGGCCGACCACCTCTCTCCACATGAACAAAATAAGGGAAGTTGAGAATCTCCCTGTAAACTGGGTGACCTCCTCTCTGAACATGAACAGCCTCAGGGAAGTTGATATTCCTTGTAAACTTGGTGATCTCCTCTTTCCACATGAACAAACTCAGGGAAGTTCAGGATCTCCCTGTAAATTGAGTAACCTCCTCTCTCCACATGAACAAGCGTAGGGAAGTTGAGGATCTCCCTGTAAACTGGTTGAACTCCTCTCTCCACATGAACAAGCTTAGGGAAGTTGAGGATCTCCCTGTAATCTGGGTAACCTCCTCTCTCCACATGAACAAGCTTAGGAAAATTGAGGATCTCCCTGTAAACTGGGTAACCTCCTCTCTCCACATGAACAAACTTAGGGAAATGCAGGATCTCCTTTTAACTGGGTGACCTCCTCTCTTCACATGAAAAAGCTCAGGGAAGTTAAGGGTCTCTCTGTAAACTGAGTGACATCTGCTCTCCACACGAAAGAGCTCAGGGAAATTAAGGGTCTATCTGTAAATTGAGTGACCCCCTCCATATGAACAAGCTCAGGGAAGTTAAGTATCTCCCTATAAACTGGGTGACCTCCTCTCTCCAAATGAACAAGCTTAGGGAAGTGAAGGATCTCCCTGTAAACTGGGTAACCTCCTCTCTCCACATGAAGAAGCTTAGGGAAGCGGAGGATCTCCCTGTAAACTGGGCGACCTCCTCTCTCCACATGAACAAGCTCAGGGAAGTTAAGGGTCTCCCTGTAAACTGAGTGACATCTGCTCTCCACACGAAAAAGCTCAGGGAAGCTGAGGATCTCCCTGTAAACTGGGTGACCTCCTCTCTCCACATGAACAAGCTCAGGGAAATTGAAGATCTCTCTTTGAACTGGGGAGCTCCTATCTCCATATGAACAAGCTCAGGGAAGTTGCGGATCTTCCTGTAAACTGAGCGTCGTGCTCTCTCCACATGAACAAGTTCAGGGGAGTTGATCTCCCTGTAAACTGGGTGACCATCACTCTCCACATGAACTAGCTCAGGGAAGTTGCAGATCTCCCTGTAAAGTGGGTGTCCTCCTCTCTCCACATGAACAAGATCAGGGAAGTTGATCTTCCTGTAAACTGGGTAACCTCCTCTCTCTACATGAACAAGCTCAGGGAAGATAAGAATCTCCCTGTAAACTGGGTGACCTGCCTTCTCCACATGAACAAGCTCAGGGAATTTCATCTCCCTGTAAAGTGGGTGACCTGCTCTCTCCACATCAAGAAGTTCAGGGAAGTTGATCTCCCTGTAAACTGGGTGACCTCCTCGCACCACATGAACAAGCTCAGGGAAATTGAGCATAACCCTGTAAACTGAGTGTCCTCCTCTCTCCACATGAACAAGCTCAGGGAAGTTATGGATCTCCCTTAAACTGGGTGACCACCTATCTCCACATGAACAAGCTCAGGGAAGTTGATCTCCTTATAAACTGGGTGACCTGCTCTCTCCACATGAACAAGCTCTGGGAAGATGATCTCCCTGTAAACTGAGTGACCAGCTCTCTCCACATGAACAAGCACTGGGAAGTTGATCTCCCTGTAAACTGGGTGACCACCTCTCTCCACATGAACATGCTCAGGGAAGTTCATCTCCCTGTAAACTGAGTAACCTCCTCTCTTCGCATGAACAATCTCAGGGAAGTTGAGGATCTCCCTGTAAACTGGGTGATCTCCTCTCTCCACATGAATGTGCTCAGGGAAGTTGAGGATCTCCCTGTAAACTGGGTGACTTACTCTCTCCTCATGAACAAGCTCTGGGAAGTTGAGTTCCCTGTAAAATGGGTGACCTGCTCTCTGCACATGAACGAGCTCAATGAAGTTAAGGGTCTCCCTGTAAACTGGGTGACCACCTATCTCTACATGAACAAGCTCAGGGAAATTGATCTCACTGTAAACTATGTGACCTCCTCTCTCCACATGAACAAGCTCAGGGAAGCTGAGGATATCCCTGTAAACTGGGTGACCACCTCTCTCCACATGAACAAGCTCAGGGAAGTTGATCTCCCTGTAAACTGGATGACCTCCTCTCTCCACATGAATAAGCTCAGGGAAAATAAGGATCTCCCTGTAAACTGGGTGACCTGCTCTCTCCACATGAACAAGCTCAGGGAAGTTTAGGATCTCTGTGTAAACTGGGTGACCTCCTCTCTCCAACTGAACAATCTCAGGGAAGTTGAGACTCTCACTGTAAACTGGGTGACCTTCTCTCTCCACATGAATAAGCTCAGGGAAGTTGAGGATCTCTATGTAAACTGGGACGTCCTCTCTCCACATGGAAGTTGATCTCCCTGTGAACTGGGTAACCTCCTCTCTCTACATGAACAAGCTCAGGAAAGATAAGGATCTCCCTGTAAACTGGGTGACCTGCTCTCTCGCCATGATCAAGCTCAGGGAATTTGAGGATCTCCCTGTAAAGTGGGTCACCTCCTCTCTCCACATGAGTCGCCCTCCGTGGTGTAATGGTTACCATGGTGACTTCATATACCCAGGATCGCGAGTTCAAACCCGGCGGAGGACGATGGATTTTTTTGGGCGTAGAAATCCTTAGCATGGCTTCCTTCAGAAGGGAAGTAAAGCCGTGGGTCCCGTGTCGTAGATTTAGGGTATGTAGAAGAATCTCAAGCCTGATAAGAGAGGCCTCTGAGCAAAATTTAGCCATCTTTGACGCCCAATTTGGAATGGGACGCTGAGAACCAAAGCAGTTAAGCTTGTCATGTTACCCCTAAGATTAACTTGTTATACTGTCTGTTTGGGAGCAGCACTGGTCTAAGCTTGTCATGTTATCACTATGTTTAACTTGTTATGCTGTCTGTTTGGGAGCAGCACTGGTCTAAACTTAGCTTGTCATGTTATCACTAAGTTTAACTAGTTATACTGTCTGTTTGGGAGCAGCACTGGTCTACGCTTGTCATGTTTCCCCAAAGATTAACTTTTGATACTGTCTGTTTGGGAGCAGCACTGGTCTAAGCTTGTCATGTTATCACTAAGTTTAACTTGTTATACTGTCTGTTTGGAAGCAGTACTGCTCTAAATTTGTCATGTTATCACTAATTTTAAGTGGTTATACTGTCTGTTTGGGAGCAGCACTGGTCTAAACTTGTCATGTTATCACTAAGTTAAACTTGTTATGCTGTGTGTTTGGGAGCAGCGCAGGTATAAGCTTATCTTGTCATGTTATCAATAAGTTCAACTTGTTATACTGTCATTTTGGGAGCAGCACTGGTCTAAGCTTGTCATGTTATCATTAGGTTTATCTTGTTATACTGTTTGGGAGCAGCACTGTTCTAAGCTTGTCATGGTATCACTAAATTTAACTTGTTATACTGTCTGTTTGGGAGCACCAGTGGTCTAAGCTTGTTATGTCACCATTAAGTTTAACTTTTTATACTGTTTGGCAGAACACTGGTCTAAGCTTGTCATGTTATCCCTAAGTTCAATTATTTATAGTGTCAGTTTGGTAGGACCACTGGTCTTAACTTGTCAGGTTATCACTAAGTTTTACTTGTTATACTATCTGTTTGGGAGCAGCATTGATTTAATCTTAGCTTGTGATGTTATCACTAAGTTTTACTTGTTATACTATCTGTTTGGGAGCAGCATTGATTTAATCTTAGCTTGTGATGTTATCACTAAGTTTAACTTGTTATACTGTCCTTTTGGGAGCAGCACTGGTCTAAGCTTGTCATGTTACCACTGAGTTTAACTTGTTATACTGCATGTTTGTGAGCAGCACTGGTCTAAGCTTAGCTTGTCATGTTATCACTAAGTTTAACTTGTTATACTGTCTGTTTGGGAGCAGCACTTGTCTAAGCTTGTCATGTTATAACTAAGTTTAATTTGTTTTGTTGTCTGTTTGGGAGCAGCACTGTTCCAAGCTTGTCATGTTACCACTATGATTAACTGGTTATACTGTCTGTTTGGGAGCAGCACTGGTTTAAGCTTAGCTTGTCATGTTACCACTAAGTTTAGCTTGTTATACTGTCTGTTTGGGAGCTGCACTGGTCTAAACTTGTCATGTTATCACTAAGTTTTACTTGTTATACTGTCTGTTTGGGAGCAGCACTGGTCTAAGCTTAGCTTGTCATGTTATCACTAAGTTTAACTTGTTATACTGTCTGTTTGGGAGCACCACTGGTCTAAGCTTAGCTTGTCATGTTATCACTAAGTTTTACTTGTTATACTGTCTGTTTGGGAGCAGCACTGGTCTAAGCTTAGCTTGTCATGTTATCACTAAGTTTAACTTGTTATACTGTCTGTTTGCGAGCACCACTGGTCTAAGCTTGTCATGTTATCACAAAGTTTTACTTGTTATACTGTCTGTTTGGGAGCAGCATTGGTCTAAGCTTAGCTTGTTATGTCATCACTAAGTTTCATTTGTTATATTGTCTGTTTGGGAGCAGCACTGGTCTAAGCTTGTCATGTTATCACTAAGTTTAACTTGTTATACTGTCTGTTTGGGAGCAGCACTGGTCTAAGCTTGTCATGTTATCACTAAGTTTAACTTGTTATACTGTCTGTTTGGGAGCAGCACTGGTCTAAGCTTGTCATGTTATCACTAAGTTTAACTTGTTATACTGTCTGTTTGGGAGCAGCACTGGTCTAAGCTTGTCATGTTATCACTAAGTTTTACTGGTTATACTGTCTGTTTTGGAGCAGCACTGGTCTAAGCTTGTCATGTTATCACTAAGTTTAACTTGTTATAGTGTCTCTTTGGGAGCTGCACAGGTCTAAACTTGTCTTGTTATCACTAAGTTTAACTTGTTTTACTCTCTGTTTGGGAGCAGCACTGGTTTAATCTTATCTTGTCATGTTACCACAAGTTTAACTTGTTATACTGTCTGTTTGGGATCAGCACTGGTCTAAACTTAGCTTATCATGTTATCACTAAGTTTAACTTGTTATACTGTCTGTTTGGGAGCAGCATTTATGTAAGGTAAGGACTCCAGCATAACTCTCGCACAGTGGAGAGAGGGGTTACCTTAGAATTTAATGATCCTATATATCTGTGGTCTAATATATCCAATGCCAGTTTTTGAGGAAAATGAGTTGTTATGTGACTGGCTAAAAAAGTTTTCACATTTTATATGCTAGAATAACCAACTTCTAACTTTAATGGAAACATTAGAAAGCATATTCTATAATGTGTGTCACTCAGAAATATTCTTAATAGGTGGGAAGAAAGAAATGGTGACACAGGACACTGCTGCTTGTTGGCAGAGGAAGTTTGTGGCTGTCTTGCAATAACCACCTCTAAGAGGTAGAGTTCTAATCCCTGCTGAGCACGAGTTTGTGTCAGGTAAGGAAACGTACACAAATGTTCTCTGCACATTAAAATATTTTGTTTTGTTAACGACGCCATCAATTGCCAGGAATTTCATTCCATGGGAGTCGTTAAACATGTCAGTAGATCTATTGAAATGGGGCTGCCAGGTTTGAACTTGTGACCTTGAGTTCAAATGGCAACTCTCATGCTCATGAATGTTAAAAGAAAGGTTTATAGCCATAGCACAGTTCTACACTACTAACTTATTATTGCTATTAAACAATTACATTCAGTTTAGCTTTGTATTACTAAGGAAGCAATACACGTTGTGTCTTAGTGAAATATTGCCAAAGAGTACAAGAATCAGCAAAATGGGAAACAAGTTGGATATGTCAATTAAAGGAAATTGTAAGAGAAGTTTTGGATTGGATGAGCTAACCAATCAACAGATAATAGGAGAACATAAACAAGGAATAAGATTATATAGGAGGTTAAGGGGAAGAGGAAAATACAATGGCTTGGACAAGAAAGGAACAATGTTAATTACACAACTAATTTAAGGCAACTATGGACACATTAGTTTCACTCACTTAGTTTTTTCAAAGATGTTCATCTTCATCGTCAGCGAGTGTTTGACTGGCTTCAGAAGGGCAGGTTATATTCGTAATTACCTCTGGTTTCTTGGAGCTAATATTAAGGTGGTGTCTGCTGGTGCTATTTCAAATATGTACAATTTTCCTTATGTGTATCCAAATTGCTAGTTCAGTTGTGGTTTGTACATGTTTAATGTTGTGATGTGTTGCTGCAGATTTGTCTCTTTGTTTGAAGGTTTCTCTTACTCTGGCCAATGTAAATTTTGGAGCAATCTTCACAGTTTATTTGGTAAATGCCAGATTTTGATTTGTTTG
This sequence comes from Hymenopus coronatus, assembly GCA_030762935.1. NCBI lineage: Eukaryota > Metazoa > Arthropoda > Insecta > Mantodea > Hymenopodidae > Hymenopus > Hymenopus coronatus. Next base: position 174,498,548 of record CM060896.1, read on the forward strand.
GTATGGTGTCTTTTAATGGATGGTTTAAAAGGTTTTTGAGGTGTTAGCTCTATATTATGAGCTTTTTGAATTTATTGTGCAACTGTGGATGGAATGTGAATTTACATATTTTTGGTTTGGGTTTGCTCCTGTGCTGAGTGTGGTGATATTTTTAATCTTTTTTTGTTTCTTATACCAGACACCAAACTTATTAAACATGTAAAAACCACAACTGAACTAGCAATTTGGGAAAGGATACACATAAGGAAAAACGCGCACAGAGTTATGAATTTTGAAATACCACTGGCAGACAACACCTTATTATTATCTCCAAGAAACCAGAGGTAATTGCGAATATAACCTGCCCTTCAGAAGTCAGTCAAACACCTGCTGATGATGAAGATGAACATCTTTGAAATGCATCTGGGGAAAACTAACTTAGTGAAACTATATAGTGTCCACATTTGACTCAAATTAGTTATGTAATAAATTAAAAAGTTTCACTGTATAAACATTTCACATCATACCTTGTTGAGCGACAATGTTATTAAAAGTTGATAAAAGATCTATGTGGCAATGTCGATAACAATTTACACTATATAATTGATTAAAACCAAGATGGCGGCCGCGGTTGTAGTAGCTTCAAGTGTTTCCTCTATTTCTGACGCGGTATCAAGAAATAATTGTCCAAATGGTGATTTTTTAAATACTAAACAGCTTTATAATAATAGTATTAGCAGCACAAATGAAGATAGACTAATTACGCAAAAAACAGATACATGTGGCGAAGGAATGTGCTGCAGGAAACTCCGCGAACAGATAGCGTCGCTTCATAAAGTAATGCAGTTAATAAGCAAAGATCTCCAGGATTCTAGGGATACAAATATCCAGCTACGTGAGGAGATCAGTTCCTTGAAGCTACAAAATGATATCAACGAGAAAAGTGCAGAAGATAACACCACTTCACCGGAAAACAATGAAAAAGACCTCGCGGCAACAAGAGCGGAATGGAGACGCGCAAACAGAAAGAAAACAGTATCCAGTAAGCAAACAAATCTACATAGCAAGGAAATCCGCCTGCAAAATCGCTTCCAGGCACTACAGGGTGTAAATGAAAACAAAGAACTATTAACGGAATTACCGACATGCAGTGACGATAACATTTTCGACGAGAGATATGAATTCAAATACGAAAGAAATAAGGCCATTGTTTTAGGAGATTCAATGGTAAGGCACGCAAGTAATCACCATGATGAAGACATAAAGGTGTACTGTTATCCTGGGGCTCAACTTCAACATATTAGAAATCAGCTAGTGAAAAATACCGACGATCCTGACGTCGTGTTATCCACGCGGGAACCAACAACATCAATACGGCAAGCACACCAGAAGACATCATGCATGAACTCACTGAGGTTGTGTCTGTCGGCAAAGAATTGTTTCCAAGGGCCAAATTCTGCATTACACGTCGTTGGGACGAGGATCTGCGTTACATCGATGGAATCAACTCTACATTTGACTGGGTCTGTAAACTTTATGATTGTACATTTGTTGAGAGTAATGCATGGTTAAGCGATATGGATTTAGGTAGGGATGGGCTTCACTTGAACAGGAAAGGTGTAGCAAAGTTTGCTAATCTCTTAAACAGGGTAATAGACCTTCTCATTCCAAAAAACTAGTCAAGTGGGATAGCGGTAGAATAAATTGTGAAAGCCCAGCTTCTAATATAAGTTCAAATATAGATAGTAAATATGTAAAAAAACAGATATACTCAAATAAATCAGAACCAACCAGCCAGGGTAAATATAATTGGAAAGAGAGTAGTCCTGACAATTCATCTTTACATGTACTACATCAAAATATAACAAATAAATTACTCAATCTAGAAGTGCTACTAAACATTGACTGGAAGCATATTGATGTAATTTGTATAACAGAGCATTGGTTAAATAGTTGTAAGCTTAGAGAACTTAGAATACCAAACTTTAACATTGTACATGGTTATTGTAAAACTACTAAAAAGAATGGTGGTTCACTGATTATGGCTAGAAATACATTGTCTGCAAAACCGATAACGAAGCATGAAAGTCTGAATGTTGATGAGCATTTTGAGGCGAGTGTCATAGAAATCCTTAACAAATTAGTTATCATCTGTATATATCATAATCCAACAAGTGACATAACTACTTTTTTAGAAAAACTGGACTCTGTACTATTTGAAATGTATAAGACTAGTAAAAATGTTATGATTTTAGGTGATACGAACATTGATATTCTAACCAACAGTAATGATAAGGCAAAATTTATAACACTCCTGAATACGTATGGGTTGAAACCAACAGTTGAGGTACCCACAAGAGTTACCGAAACTTCAAGTAGTGCAATAGATCAAATAATAATAAAAAATAATGTAAAAGATTATGAGATTAATGTAATTAATACTTGTTTATCAGACCACTTTGCCCAGACCATATCATTGAAATGCAACGAGAGTCAAAAGATTGTAAATTCAAGCAATTTATTTAAAAAAGTTCGTCAAATGCATAGGGAAAATCATGACTATTTTCATTATCTATTGAGCAAAGAGACGTGGGAAGAAGTTTATTCAGGGGAATCAGTAGATGAAATATGTAATAAATTCATAAATATATTTAATTACTATTATGATCTGGCATTTCCCATAGTTAAGCGAAAAATAATGATTGGGCCATCAAAATGGATAACTAAAGGTATAACAACTTCTAAAGAAAAACTGAGATTGCTGAGTGAACTTGTCAAGAAAGGTAATGTATCACCAAGTTTCAAAATATATTACAATAGATATAAAAGCATTTACAGATCTGTCATAAAATCTGCTAAATTAATGAATAATGATAAAAAGATTAGCATCTCAAAGAATAAACATAAGGCAATGTGGGATGTAATAAAACAGGAAACCAACCAGAAAAAACTATTTACAGGAAATATTCAATTAAAAATTAATGACCATGCAATTAGTAATCCCAAAGAAATAGCTAATGTTTTTAATAACTACTTTGTGGAAATTACAAAGAAAATGCAAAATACAAACTGTGCTAAAGGAATTGAGAACATTCATGTGCCTACATACGACAATTCAATTTTTTAGGAACCAGCCACTGAAAATGAAGTATTGGCTGTCATTAGTGAATTAAAAAATAAAAAAACAGAGACATGGGATGGGAGCTCAAACGAAATTATTAAAAAATGTAGTATTTATGTAATAAAACCCCTTTGCTTTTTAATTAACAAATCGCTGGATAATGGTCAATTCCCAAAAGCTTTGAAGAAAGCTATAGTAAACCCTCTTTTTAAAAAAGGAGATCAATCTGAAACCAATAATTACAGACCAATAACGTTACTATCAGTTTTTTCAAAAATCATTGAAAAAGTCATGTATAGAAGGATGATTCAATTTTTTACTAAATTCAATATAATAAATTCTTGTCAGTTTGGTTTCCAGAAATTGAAAACAACTAGTTCTGCAATTATGAATTTTGTTGATAGTATTTATGATACATTGGATAAAGGTGAGCCAGGGGTGGGTTTATTTCTCGACTTGACTAAGGCATTTGATATGGTAGATCACAAAATTTTGCTAAATAAACTCCATAACTATGGAATAAGAGGTATTGCTTATAATTGGTTTAATACTTACCTAGAAAAGAGAGAACAAATAGTGCAAATTGATTATCTTGACACAAATTCAACACTCAAAAAGGAATTTTCAAGTAAAAGAAAGGTTTCAACTGGAGTACCCCAAGGATCAGTTCTGGGGCCCCTTTTATTTTTGATCTACATTAACAATCTGCCTCATTATATAAAAAGTGAATCTGATGTAAAAATTACTTTATTTGCCGATGATACAAGTATATTCATAAGTGGGAAGGACAGTATGAAGCTTGATTCAAACATATCAAGCACCATAAGCAAAGTTTCAAACTGGTTCAAAGTAAATAAACTAATAATCAATGAGGATAAAACTATAGCTGTCCAATTTCATAATAGAACCTTAAAGAATCAAGGACTGTCAAGTATTAAATTTGGATCAAAAATAATTCAACTAAACTCGAAAGCTAAATTTTTGGGTCTGTGGGTTGACCAATATCTCAGGTAGGACAAACATGTGGAGACATTGACAAATAAGTTAAGTAGAGTGTGTTTTATCCTCTACCAATTAAAGTCTTGTGTTTCTAGTGAGGTATTAAAAACTTGCTATTATGCCTATTTTCACTCACTGTTGTTATATGGAATAAAGCTATAGTAACGCAATATTTAAATTGCAAAAGAGAGTGTTGAGAATCATGTTGGGCATTCCCCCTAGAGAAAGCTGTAGAGAGCATTTTAAGAAACTAAATATACTCACATTTCCAAGTCTGTACATAAAAGAAATGTTAATTCATGTTAAAAGTGTTTGAGTAAATTAACAGCAAACTCGGACATACATGCGCACAATTCTAGGAACAAAAACAAGCTGCACTTAAAGACCCATAGAACTAAACTTTTTCAGAAATCATTCAAATATAGTGGCATAAAATTATTTAATCAACTTCCTGATCCGTTAAAAGGTATCAAGTCTGTTACCAAGTTTAAAAAGGAAATTCACAAATTCCTAAATCTCAATCAATTGTATTCGGTGGAAGAATATATGAGATACAGTGATAAGACCTGAGAGTCTGTATTTTTGAGTATTCTGTTAGTAAAAATGTAATAGTGTGATTAATTGTATTTATTACAGTAATACTATTGTGTAAACATTGATAGTTGTAAATATTTGTATGCCTAATTGTGATGTTTACTTCAGCTGTTGTATATAAAAGATTCTTGTAATATTGTCTCAAAATTAAGTTTAATAATTGTGAATTATTGTGTGGTCTAATTTTTATATAATTTGTATTTTTTCAAAGCAAAAAAGTTAATAGCTGTATGAAATATTCATTGGTAACTACCTATTTATGTAAATTGTAAATATGTTACTACTTAACTGTAAACACTGACTTATCCTATATCATGTATATGATTTACAGGACTAATAAATTGAATTGAGAGTGAGGAAACCAAAAAGTGGGGACAGAAAATATGGAATAAAAACTGGGAAAAGTTACCACCAGATATATTGTACGTAAAAGCTTTTGGGAACAATAAGAAAGAATTTCTGAAACAGAAACTAATTATACAGGGAAAGTAAGAGAGAAATGGGGAAGAGAGGATCTTAGCAATGAAACTAATGAGGTTGTAGTTGATATGTATAAATAAAGGGAAGGGTACATATACATAAATAACCAGGCTGCTAACTGTATACGTATGTTTGTACTTGAAAACATGAAATAAATTATCTATGTATATAAGTTGTATTTATCTAACATACGGCCATTCTTTTAACTAAGTTGGTCTTGATTTAGATACTATTGCTTATCGTGCAGAGTTGCTTCACATATGTCACAATCCCAGAACACTTGCAAATAATTTAGAAGCAGTCAGTTCACGCAGCACTGCTGGCCAGCTAAGAGTCACAGAACCTGCTCTGCTCTATGCTGATTACCAAGTATTAGTCTGTCCCCTAAGTATGAGGGCGATTCACATATAAACAGTAATTGTTGCATATCATGGAGGAAGCAGTTTAGAGTGGGGAGGTATGTTAGGGAGGGGGAACTAGCTTTATTAGATTCTGGCGTCAGTACAGCCATGAGTGAGCAAGAAGTCCCTTCTTCTCTTATTATCAAGTTTTTAACCAAGGAAGGGGTTGAGCCTTCGGAGATTTTATCTTGTTTAAGGGCACAGTTTGGAGACACTACACTGTCGCAGAATCAAGTGTTTACTTGGGCCAGACAATTTAAGGGTGACCGAGAATTTGTGGAAAACAAAGGTCATGCTCAACACCCAGGGTCAAGTGTCACAGGAGTTTTGCTGGTTGATTTTCTTCATGATCAATGTACAGTGACTGCAGCTTACTATTGTTAAGGTCTGTAAAAGCTGCTTACCGAAGCAAAAGATGCTGTATGCCCCCATCAAAGAGGTCATCCTTCTCCAAGGCAATTTGGCAATGGACACAACAGCGGACATGCACTGGGAAACCCTTGAACATCCTCCCTATAGTCCAGACTTGTCCCCCCCCCCCCAGACTATTTTTTGTTTGCACCCATGAAAGAATCACATGGAGGGAAACAAGAATGTCGAGGGGCATGTGCTCAATTGGTTGGCAATATGCCCTCACACTTTTCTTGAAGAAGGAATGTTCAAGCTTCCAAAAATGTGTAGTGTGAAGGAGGCTATGCTGAGAAATGCTGATGAAGTCACTTGTGTATATATTTAATCAATAAATATTTTTAACAAAATTACCGTTTATATTTGAATCACCCTCGTAAATTGAGAATGACTTTCTCATGATTTGATTGGCATCTGAAATTCTGAACTAATACACCATTAACCCCAGTTCCATTATGAAATAAAATTAATCTTGATGTAATGTGATATTAAATTCTGAAGCCAAGCTGCACAACTTGAATGTGTGGACACTGTTCTTTGAGGCAAGCGACAATTCTGTTTTGTAACAACATGCGACCACCTTCAGCGTGAAGTGTGAACTCTCGGAGCTGAGACAGAGGGTTAGCACCAAGTAGACCTTCCACAAACACACACACAGCATCCTTGCGTTGTGATGTCTCCGTCCATGTCCAGTCGCTGATCACCTGCAACAGTGTCACCGCATGTTACAGGAGAGGTGCTTGCCACTGGTAAATAGGGTTTTTAAATTTTTATCACAGGTTTCTTCTACACTCAGCATATGATTTGTTTTGTGGTTTTAGTTTTTAGTTCCTTTTAACCTTTTCTTATGATCCAGTGTTCATAACGGTCTTATCGTTTTCAATCTGCATTTTATTTCAGCTGTTATTTTATCTCTGATAAGCTGTTGCTTTTAGCTTGTAAGGGTACTAATAACTTAGAAGTTGAGGGCACCCTAAAACTCCTAATCATGATGATGCAACTTTTGGTAATATTTTGAATGAGGAAACCTTTGCATCAGAAAAGTGCTGAAATACGTTATGAAGCATATAGAGTTGGTATTGGAAAAAGCAGGGAAGGCAACACACCCATAGAGTAGTGGGAGAAGCAAGGATGCTGTTGCAGTAATAGCAGCACACCCATAGAGTAGAGGGAAGCAAGGATGTAGTTGCAGTAATGGCAGCACACCCATAGAGTAGAGGGAAGCAAGGATACTGTTGCAGTAATGGTACTGCACCCATAGAGTAGAGGGAAGCAAGGATGCTGTTGCAGTAGTAGTAGTAGTATGGCTTTAGGGCGCACAACTGCATTGGTTATTAGCGCCCTAGAGTAGTTAAAAGTGCCAAAAGTTAAAAGGCAAAAAAACCACTAAAACAGAATTACCACACAAGGGTTAAAAATTGAGAATAAAAAGGCTACCTAAGCCAGATTAAAAACAAGGTACTAAAAAAAAAAAAAACAAGTCGGGAAAGGATAAAACCAAGATAAAAATTTAAACCCTACTGTACATCCCGCAGCGGCGGAGAAAACTAAAAAGTCCGGCACAAGATACAGGATTGTCGCTGAGAAGGGTGGGGATGTCAGTAGGCAGACATAGGGCACGCAGCACAGTATAAAGGTGGCACTCCAATAAAAAATGACGCACCGTCAAAGACTCGTTACACGAAGCACATTGCGGTGCGGCTTCCCCACGTAAAAGGTACTCATGGCTAAAACGGCAGTGTCCAATACGCAGTCGCGCTAAATTCACTTCATCGCGGCGAGATGCACGCGAAGAAGTAGTCCAGAGGACAGGAAGGGACTTGACCTCTCTGAGTTTGTTCCCACGCACCCCGGACCATTCCGCGAACCAGCGCGAAAGAATGGCCCGGCGCAGGAGGACACGAGTATCATTGGAAGGAACAGTGGAGCTAAAAACAGTGGGATTTAAAATCGCAGGCTTGGCAGCTGCGTCCGCTTGCTCATTCCCGCTCACACCTACGTGACCAGGAAGCCAAACAAACGACACGCTGACGCCAGCATCAGCGAGCGAATGCAGGCGATCCTGAATACGCTGTATCAAAGGATGGTATGGATACAGCTCACGCAGGCCCTGTAGTGCACTGAGGGAATCGCTACACATAACGAACTGCCTAAAATCCTGTCCCCGGATAAAAACAAGAGCTTGATAAATACTGAAAAGTTCGGCGGTAAAAATTGAACACTGCCCCAATAGGTGAAACGCGTAACTCCGCGAATTAAAAACAAAAGCACATCCCACACCACGGTCATCATTTGAACCATCCGTGAAAATAAAACAATGGTTGGGAAACTCGGCCTGCAACTCTAAAAATGCGGAGCGGAAGGCCGAGGGTGGAGTAACTGATTTCGTCATGGATGCCAACCGTAGGTGGACCGGGGTGTCGCAGCGTAACCAAGGAGGAGATGAACATTCCCCCAGTAACAGCAGAGCCGGTAGCTGAACATCCAAGAGGCGAAGCAATTCACGAAAGCGAACCCCGGCAGGAAGCAAGGCCAGCGCACTAACAGCATATTGACGGTCAAGAGACTCGTCAAAGAATAGCTTGAAAGACGGGTGATCCGGCATTGCATGGAGGTGGAGGGCATAGCTGTAAAGAAGGACCTCACGCCTATAGTACAGCGGCGGTTCAGCAGCCTCGGCGGACAAACTAATAACTGGGCTCGTGGGAAACGCACCCAGTGCCAGGCGAATCCCTCGATGGTGAACGGGGTTTAAACGACGTAAAACTGAACGACATGCCGAAGAGTACACAATGCACCCGTAATCAAGCTTAGAGCGAACAAGCGAACGATATAGCTGTAATAGTACAGTGCGATCTGCTCCCCAGGATGTGCCACATAAAACACGTAAAATATTAAGTGCTCGATCACATAGAGCCCTCAACGAAGAAATATGAGACGACCAGCTAACCTTCCTGTCAAACACTAGGCCAAGAAACTTCACAGTTTCGGCGAAGGGCAGCGGTACCGGCCCAAGGTGTAGGGAAGGCGCCGCGTAACGTTTCCGACGCCAGAAGTTGACACAAACTGTTTTCTCGGCAGAAAAACAGAAACCATTCGCAACGCTCCAACTATGCAGACGGTCGAGACAGGCCTGAAGGCGACGCTCCAAAAGGCATGTGCGCCGAGAGCTACAATAAATTGCAAAGTCGTCAACAAATAAGGATGAGGAAATTCCAGCAGGAAGACAATCAGCGATAGGATTGATGGCGATGGCGAAGAGGGTGCAACTGAGAACCGAACCTTGAGGTACTCCATTCTCCTGACTAAATACGCGGGAGCAAACAGAACCAACACGTACACGAAATACCCGCTTCTCCATAAACTCGCGGAGGAACACTGGAAGGCGGCCACGGCAGCCCCACTTATGCAACGTACGCAATAAGCCAGTCCTCCAGCAGGTGTCATATGCTTTCTCGAGATCGAAAAATATGGCCACAGTTTGGCACTTGCGCAAAAATCCATTCAGGATATGAGTCGAGAGGGAGACTAGGTGGTCAGTCGAAGAGCGGTATCGGCGAAAGCCGCACTGGATATTACAGAGGAGTTTCTCAAGACTCGAGCCACCATCGTAACCGCCCATTGATCATGCGCTCCATCACCTTACAAGCTGCACTGGTGAGGGAGATAGGACGGTAACTGGAAGGAAGTCTACGATCCTTTCCCGGTTTTAAAATGGGAACCGTGGCTTCACGCCAAGCCGCAGGAAACACACCCTCTTGCCAAACACGGCTATACAGGCTCAGGAGATAGAGTTTACCATCATAAGAGAGGTGCTGCAGCATGGCAATGTGGATACCATCGGGTCCTGGAGCGGAATGCCGAGAAGATGCTAGTGAGGCATCCAGCTCTCGCATGCTAAAAGATGTGTTATAGCACTCAGTGTCAGAGGACCGGAAAGAGAGACTCTGAGACTCCACCTCCGTTTTAATGGCACGGAACGCCGGGTGATAATTGGCGGAACTGGACACATTTGCGAATGTGCTGCCTAGGACGTCTGACACAGCAACCGGATCAACTACGGTGTCGGTGCCCACGAGTAGCCCCGGTATGGAGGTACCAGTCTGCTTACCGGCTGCTTCTCCCACACAACGGATGAAGGTGTTGTGCGGTTGAAGGTAGATACAAACGAATTCCATGAAGACCTTTTGCTATCTTGAATAATTCGGCGTGCCAGTGCGCGTGTTTAAAAATGATCAAGTGGTCCAGCGTAGGGTGATGGCGAAATACCCTAAGAGCCCTCCTACGAGCACGAATGGCATCGCGGCACTCAGCAGTCCACCAAGGGACCGGTAAGCGTTTAGGTCGGGAAGATGTCCGGGGCAAGGTTTGCTCTGCGGCAGAGAGTATAACACAGTTAAAGTGCTCAAGCATATGGTCAACCGTGACGGTCGCCAAACACAGCCAGAGAGGAAAAGAGCGCCCAGTTAGACTTAGACAGCTGCCAAGTGCTAGCACGCGATGAGGAAATGTGGTGTGAAAGCATGGTGAGGACACAAGGAAAATGATCGCTGGAATGAGTGTCAGATACTACGTTCCATTGGAAGCAGTGAACAAGCTGTGCTGAACAAATAGAAAGGTCCAGGTGGGAAAGCGTGGCAGAAGAATCGGAAATGAAAGTAGGTTCACCGGTGTTCAGAACACAGAGACTATTTTGATCGAAAAGGTGAGCAAGAACGGTCCCCCGCGCGCAGGCCCTAGGAGAACCCCCTAGGGGATGGTGGGCATTAAAATCGCCCAGCAGAAGAAAAGGTGCTGGGAGCTGTGACAAGAGATGGAGCATGTCAGCGGCGCAGAGGATAGATGAAGGCGGAACGTAGACATTACATACGGTAAAGCAGAAACCAGGAAGGGTAAGTCGGGTAGCAACAGCTTGTAAGGTAGTAGTAAGCGAGACTGGCTGACCGCAGATGTCATTGCGCGTGAGGATCATAACACCCCCATGAGCAGGACAGCCCTCCTCCGGTGTAACGTCAAACCGCATGGGAAGGTATTGGTGCAGGGCAAATGCATCATGGGGGCGAAGCTTTGTCTCCTGCAAACACAGAATCAGAGGGTTATAGGACCGTAGTAACAGCTGCAATTCGGCCCTATGGGTACGGACACCGCGGATATTCCACGTCAGGAGAGTCATGGGGCACAGTTACAGCTTACCGAATAATCATAATATGAGTTTGCAGCTGGGATGCAAACGAAGGGTGGAAACGAAGTAGATGGAGTTAAGGTGGGCGTTTCTTGTGCTTTGCACTCTTTGGACCCACAAGAGTATAGCCACCTTCGTCGGCGCTATCCGCTGATGTTCGGGATGCGGAAGATCCCCTACGGCTCGTAGAACGAGAACGGGACTTGGAAGGTTTATCAGTGACCTTGAGTTTCTTGCGACTGCGCTCATGAGGGGCAGCGACAGATGGTGTCGGTCTCACTAGCAGCTTACGTGCAGGTTCGGGAGAAATAGAACTTGTGGCAGTGGGTGGTGTGAATGTTGAAGACTGCGAGGTTGTTGTGGTCGGCGTCTGTTCTGTTTGAGTACACGCGTCGGCTACAGGCACGGTTTGTAGTGCCACTGAGGAAACAGGAGTGCGGCGGAGCGCTGAGGCATAGCCTGAGATGGTCGCAGGCTGCAGATTTTGGAAGCGACGCCTGGCTTCCGGAAAAGTCAGGCGTTCCTTAACTCGCAGCTCCTGGATGGCCTTTTCCTCGAGACAACGTGGACATTGCCGGGAGCTAGATGTATGGTTCCCTTTACAATGGACGCAGCAAGGGTCTCGAGCACAAGCAGTTTCTCCGTGGGCAGCTTGTCCGCAACGTTCACAGGTAGCGTCGAAGGTGCACCGAGTTTGCGTGTGACCGAACCGTTGGCACCGAAAACAGCGCATTGGGTTTGGCACATATGGTCGCACAGAGACGCGTTCATATCCACAATACAGGGTCTTGGGTACCGTGGTGCCCTTAAAAGTCAGAAATACCGTACGCAGTGCCACTGATTCACCATCTCGTTTGCCGAGCAGACGGTACGCTTGGCATACACCCTGGAGAGATAAATTAGTGACTATATCTGCTTTGGAAAGACCGTCTAAACTCCTGAAGGCCAGCTTGTTGGGTTCCTACCCCATAAAGGTGGCCCCCCAAAAGACTTTGAACACGTGGGTGTACATAACGGTATGGACAGGCTCTGCACCTAAGGCTTACACATAGGGGCAGTAGGAAAGGTCCACTCAACCTTCAGGCCTGAGACCTCAGAAGAATACACATGTTGGAAGCCGCGCTGGAACCGTGGGACAGGAACCACGGAGATAGAATAGAGATCCCTGTTGGTGAGGCAGGAGTTACTAAATCTAAAGCCTTAATACTAACATGTAAAGATTAAGCCTAGAAGCGGAAGAAGATGAGGCAAGTAAATTCGCTCTCACAAAACAAACAAATATGCCCACAAACGCAAAACGTGGCTCAGTTGGTGGTGATGATGATGATGAGATGGCGGCGAGTGGCTCGGGAACCCCCGGGTGCACCAAACCCATACCTACTGAAGTAGGCCCCTGGGGGGATGCCGTTGTACTAATGGCAGCACACCCATAGAGTAGAGGGAAAAAAGGATACTTTTGCAGTAATGGCAGCACAGCCATAGAGTTCAGGGAAGCAAGGATACTGTTGCAGTAACGGCAGCACAGCCATAGAGTAGAGGGAAGCAAGGATCCTGTTGCAGTAATGGCATCATACCCATAGAGTAGAGGGAAGCAAGGATGCTGTTGCAGTAATGGCAGCATACCCATAGAGTAGTGGGGGAGCAAGGATACTGCTGCAGTAATGGCAGCACACACATAGAGAAGTAGGAAGCAAGGATACTGCTGCAGTAATGGCATCACACCCATAGAGTAGAGGGAAGCAAGGATCATCTTGCACAAATGGCAGCACACACATAGAGAAGTAGGAAGCAAGGATACTGCTGCAGTAATGGCATCACACCCATAGAGTAGAGGGAAGCAAGGATCATCTTGCACAAATGGCAGCACACACATAGAGAAGTAGGAAGCAAGGATACTGCTGCAGTAATGGCATCACACCCATAGAGTAGAGGGAAGCAAGGATCATCTTGCACAAATGGCAGCACACACATAGAGAAGTAGGAAGCAAGGATACTGCTGCAGTAATGGCATCATACCCATAGAGTAGAGGGAAGCAAGGATCCTGTTTCACTAATGGCAGCACACACATAGAGAAGTAGGAAGCAAGGATACTGCTGCAGTAATGGCATCACACCCATAGAGTAGAGGGAAGCAAGGATACTGTTGCAGTAATGGCAGCTCACCCATAGAGTAGAGGGAAGCAAGGATCATCTTGCACTAATGGCAGCATACCCATAGAGTAGTGGGGGAGCAAGGATACTGCTGCAGTAATGGCATCACACCCATAGAGTAGAGGGAAGCAAGGATCATCTTGCACTAATGGCAGCATACCCATAGAGTAGTGGGGGAGCAAGGATACTGCTGCAGTAATGGCAGCTCACCCATAGAGTAGAGGGAAGCAAGGATCATCTTGCACTAATGGCAGCATACCCATAGAGTAGTGGGGGAGTAAGGATACTGCTGCAGTAATGGCAGCACACACATAGAGAAGTAGGAAGCAAGGATACTGCTGCAGTAATGGCATCACACCCATAGAGTAGAGGGAAGCAAGGATACTGTTGCAGTAATGGCAGCTCACCCATACAGTAGAGGGAAGCAAGGATCATCTTGCACAAATGGCAGCACACACATAGAGAAGTAGGAAGCAAGGATACTGCTGCAGTAATGGCATCACACCCATAGAGTAGAGGGAAGTAAGGATCATCTTGCACTAATGGCAGCACACACATAGAGAAGTAGGAAGCAAGGATACTGCTGCAGTAATGGCATCACACCCATAGAGTAGAGGGAAGCAAGGATACTGTTGCAGTAATGGCAGCATACCCATAGAGTTGTGCTGGAAGCAAGGATGCTGTTGCAGTAATGAAAGCACACACATAGAGTAGAGGGAAGCAAGGATACTGTTGCAGTAATGGCAGCATACCCATAGAGTAGAGGGAAGCAAGGATACTGTTGCAGTAATGGCAGCATACCCATAGAGTAGTGGGAAGCAAGGATACTGTTGCAGTAATGGCAGCATACCCATAGAGTAGAGGGAAGCAAGGATACTGTTGCAGTAATGGCAGCATACCCATAGAGTAGTGGCAAGCAAGGATACTGTTGCAGTAATGGCAGCATACCCATAGAGTAGAGGGAAGCAAGGATACTGTTGCAGTAATGGCAGCATACCCATAGAGTAGAGGGAAGCAAGGATACTGTTGCAGTAATGGCAGCACACCCATAGAGCAGAGGAAGCAAGGATACTGTTGGAGTAATGGCAGAAAACCCATAGAGTAGAGGGAAGCAAGGACACTGTTGGAGTAATGGCAGAAAACCCATAGAGTAGAGGGAAGCAAGGATACTGTTGCAGTAATGGCAGTACACCCATAGAGTAGAGGGAAGCAAGGATACTGTTGCAGTAATGGCAGCACACCCATAGAGCAGAGGAAGCAAGGATACTGTTGGAGTAATGGCAGAAAACCCATAGAGTAGAGGAAGCAAGGATACTGTTGCAGTAATGGCAGTACACCCATAGAGTAGAGGGAAGCAAGGATACTGTTGGAGTAATGGCAGAAAACCCATAGAGTAGAGGGAAGCAAGGATGCTGTTGCAGTAATGGCAGCACACCCATAGAGTAGAGGGAAGCAAGGACACTGTTACAGTAATGGCAGCACACCCATAGAGTAGAGGGAAGCAAGGACACTGTTACAGTAATGGCAGAAAACCCATAGAGTAGAGGGAAGCAAGGATGCTGTTGCAGTAATGGCAGCACACCCATAGAGTAGAGGGAAGCAAGGATGCTGTTGCAGTAATGGCAGTACACCCATAGAGCAGTGGGAAGCAAGGATTGTTGCAGTAATGGCAGTACACCCATAGAGTAGAGGGAAGCAAGGACACTGTTGCAGTAATGGCAGCACACCCATAGAGTAGAGGGAAGCAAGGACACTGTTGCAGTAATGGCAGTACACCCATAGAGTAGAGGGAAGCAAGGACACTGTTGGAGTAATGGCAGCACACCCATAGAGTATAGGGAAGCAAGGACACTGTTGGAGTAATGGCAGTACACCCATAGAGTAGAGGGAAGCAAGGATACTGTTGCAGTAATGGCAGCACACCCATAGAGTAGAGGGAAGCAAGGACACTGTTGCAGTAATGGCAGCACACCCATAGAGTAGAGGGAAGCAAGGATACTGTTGCAGTAATGGCAGTACACCCATAGAGTAGAGGGAAGCAAGGATACTGTTGCAGTAATGGCAGCACACCCATAGAGCAGAGGAAGCAAGGATACTGTCGGAGTAATGGCAGAAAACCCATAGAGTAGAGGAAGCAAGGATACTGTTGCAGTAATGGCAGCACACCCATAGAGTAGAGGGAAGCAAGGACACTGTTGCTGTAATGGCAGCACACCCATAGAGTAGAGGGAAGCAAGGATACTGTTACAGTAATGGCAGCACACCCATAGAGTAGAGGGAAGCAAGGATACTGTTGCAGTAATGGCAGTACACCCATAGAGTAGAGGGAAGCAAGGATACTGTTGCAGTAATGGCAGCACACCCATAGAGCAGAGGAAGCAAGGATACTGTTGGAGTAATGGCAGAAAACCCATAGAGTAGAGGAAGCAAGGATACTGTTGCAGTAATGGCAGTACACCCATAGAGTAGAGGGAAGCAAGGATACTGTTGGAGTAATGGCAGAAAACCCATAGAGTAGAGGGAAGCAAGGATGCTGTTGCAGTAATGGCAGCACACACATAGAGTAAAGGGAAGTAAGGATGCTGTTACAGTAATGGCAGCATACCCATAGAATAGTGAGGGAAGCAAAGATGCTGTTGCAGTAATGGTAGTGCACCCATAGACTAGAGGGAAGCAAGGATACTGTTGCAGTAATGGCAGTACACCCATAGAGCAGTGGGAAGCAAGGATTGTTGCAGTAATGGCAGCACACCCATAGAGTAGAGGGAAGCAAGGATACTGTTGGAGTAATGGCAGCACACCCATAGAGTAGAGGGAAGCAAGGATACTGTTGCAGTAATGGCAGTACACCCATAGAGTAGAGGGAAGCAAGGATATTTTGCAGTAATGGCAGTACACCCATAGAGTAGAGGGAAGCAAGGACACTGTTGCAGTAATGGCAGTACACCCATAGAGTAGAGGGAAGCAAGGACACTGTTGCAGTAATGGCAGTACACCCATAGAGTAGAGGGAAGCAAGGACACTGTTGCAGTAATGGCAGTACACCCATAGAGTAGAGGGAAGCAAGGACACTGTTGCAGTAATGGCAGCACACCCATAGAGTAGAGGGAAGCAAGGACACTGTTGCAGTAATGGCAGCACACCCATAGAGTAGAGGGAAGCAAGGACACTGTTGCAGTAATGGCAGCACACCCATAGAGTAGAGGAAGCAAGGATACTGTTGGAGTAATGGCAGTACACCCATAGAGTAGAGGGAAGCAAGGACACTGTTGCAGTAATGGCAGCACACCCATAGAGTAGAGGGAAGCAAGGATACTGTTGGAGTAATGGCAGTACACCCATAGAGTAGAGGGAAGCAAGGACACTGTTGCAGTAATGGCAGTACACCCATAGAGTAGAGGGAAGCAAGGATACTGTTGCAGTAATGGCAGTACACCCATAGAGTAGAGGGAAGCAAGGACACTGTTGCAGTAATGGCAGCACACCCATAGAGTAGAGGGAAGCAAGGACACTGTTGCAGTAATGGCAGCACACCCATAGAGTAGAGGGAAGCAAGGACACTGTTGCAGTAATGGCAGCACACCCATAGAGTAGAGGGAAGCAAGGACACTGTTGCAGTAATGGCAGCACACCCATAGAGTAGAGGAAGCAAGGATACTGTTGGAGTAATGGCAGTACACCCATAGAGTAGAGGGAAGCAAGGACACTGTTGCAGTAATGGCAGCACACCCATAGAGTAGAGGGAAGCAAGGACACTGTTGCAGTAATGGCAGCACACCCATAGAGTAGAGGGAAGCAAGGACACTGTTGCAGTAATGGCAGCACACCCATAGAGTAGAGGGAAGCAAGGACACTGTTGCAGTAATGGCAGCACACCCATAGAGTAGAGGAAGCAAGGATACTGTTGGAGTAATGGCAGTACACCCATAGAGTAGAGGGAAGCAAGGACACTGTTGCAGTAATGGCAGTACACCCATAGAGTAGAGGGAAGCAAGGACACTGTTGCAGTAATGGCAGTACACCCATAGAGTAGAGGGAAGCAAGGATACTGTTGCAGTAATGGCAGCACACCCATAGAGTAGAGGGAAGCAAGGACACTGTTGGAGTAATGGCAGTACACCCATAGAGTAGAGGGAAGCAATGATATTTTGCAGTAATGGCAGTACACCCATAGAGTAGAGGGAAGCAATGATATTTTGCAGTAATGGCAGTACACCCATAGAGTAGAGGGAAGCAAGGACACTGTTGCACTAATGGCAGCACACCCATAGAGTAGAGGGAAGCAAGGATACTGTTGGAGTAATGGCAGTACACCCATAGAGTAGAGGGAAGCAAGGATACTGTTGCAGTAATGGCAGCACACCCATAGAGCAGAGGAAGCAAGGATACTGTTGGAGTAATGGCAGAAAACCCATAGAGTAGAGGAAGCAAGGATATTTTGCAGTAATGGCAGAAAACCCATAGAGTAGAGGGAAGCAAGGATATTTTGCAGTAATGGCAGTACACCCATAGAGTAGAGGGAAGCAAGGACACTGTTGCAGTAATGGCAGCACACCCATAGAGTAGAGGGAAGCAAGGATACTGTTACAGTAATGGCAGCACACCCATAGAGTAGAGGGAAGCAAGGACACTGTTGCAGTAATGGCAGCACACCCATAGAGTAGAGGGAAGCAAGGATACTGTTACAGTAATGGCAGCACACCCATAGAGTAGAGGGAAGCAAGGACACTGTTGCAGTAATGGCAGTACACCCATAGAGTAGAGGGAAGCAAGGATACTGTTGCAGTAATGGCAGCACACCCATAGAGTAGAGGGAAGCAAGGACACTGTTGCAGTAATGGCAGCACACCCATAGAGTAGAGGGAAGCAAGGACACTGTTGCAGTAATGGCAGTACACCCATACAGCAGTGGGAAGCAAGGATTGTTGCAGTAATGGCAGCACACTCATAGAGTAGAGGGAAGCAAGGATACTGTTGGAGTAATGGCAGTACACCCATAGAGTAGAGGGAAGCAAGGACACTGTTGGAGTAATGGCAGTACACCCATAGAGTAGAGGGAAGCAAGGACACTGTTGCAGTAATGGCAGTACACCCATAGAGTAGAGGGAAGCAAGGACACTGTTGCAGTAATGGCAGTACACCCATAGAGTGGAGGGAAGCAAGGATATTTTGCAGTAATGGCAGTACACCCATAGAGTAGAGGGAAGCAATGATATTTTGCAGTAATGGCAGTACACCCATAGAGTAGAGGGAAGCAAGGACACTGTTGCAGTAATGGCAGCACACCCATAGAGTAGAGGGAAGCAAGGATGCTGTTGCAGTAATGGCAGCATACCCATAGAGTAGTGGGGGAGCAAGGATACTGCTGCAGTAATGGCAGCACACACATAGAGAAGTAGGAAGCAAGGATACTGCTGCAGTAATGGCATCACACCCATAGAGTAGAGGGAAGCAAGGATCATCTTGCACAAATGGCAGCACACACATAGAGAAGTAGGAAGCAAGGATACTGCTGCAGTAATGGCATCACACCCATAGAGTAGAGGGAAGCAAGGATCATCTTGCACAAATGGCAGCACACACATAGAGAAGTAGGAAGCAAGGATACTGCTGCAGTAATGGCATCACACCCATAGAGTAGAGGGAAGCAAGGATCATCTTGCACAAATGGCAGCACACACATAGAGAAGTAGGAAGCAAGGATACTGCTGCAGTAATGGCATCATACCCATAGAGTAGAGGGAAGCAAGGATCCTGTTTCACTAATGGCAGCACACACATAGAGAAGTAGGAAGCAAGGATACTGCTGCAGTAATGGCATCACACCCATAGAGTAGAGGGAAGCAAGGATACTGTTGCAGTAATGGCAGCTCACCCATAGAGTAGAGGGAAGCAAGGATCATCTTGCACTAATGGCAGCATACCCATAGAGTAGTGGGGGAGCAAGGATACTGCTGCAGTAATGGCATCACACCCATAGAGTAGAGGGAAGCAAGGATCATCTTGCACTAATGGCAGCATACCCATAGAGTAGTGGGGGAGCAAGGATACTGCTGCAGTAATGGCAGCTCACCCATAGAGTAGAGGGAAGCAAGGATCATCTTGCACTAATGGCAGCATACCCATAGAGTAGTGGGGGAGTAAGGATACTGCTGCAGTAATGGCAGCACACACATAGAGAAGTAGGAAGCAAGGATACTGCTGCAGTAATGGCATCACACCCATAGAGTAGAGGGAAGCAAGGATACTGTTGCAGTAATGGCAGCTCACCCATACAGTAGAGGGAAGCAAGGATCATCTTGCACAAATGGCAGCACACACATAGAGAAGTAGGAAGCAAGGATACTGCTGCAGTAATGGCATCACACCCATAGAGTAGAGGGAAGTAAGGATCATCTTGCACTAATGGCAGCACACACATAGAGAAGTAGGAAGCAAGGATACTGCTGCAGTAATGGCATCACACCCATAGAGTAGAGGGAAGCAAGGATACTGTTGCAGTAATGGCAGCATACCCATAGAGTTGTGCTGGAAGCAAGGATGCTGTTGCAGTAATGAAAGCACACACATAGAGTAGAGGGAAGCAAGGATACTGTTGCAGTAATGGCAGCATACCCATAGAGTAGAGGGAAGCAAGGATACTGTTGCAGTAATGGCAGCATACCCATAGAGTAGTGGGAAGCAAGGATACTGTTGCAGTAATGGCAGCATACCCATAGAGTAGAGGGAAGCAAGGATACTGTTGCAGTAATGGCAGCATACCCATAGAGTAGTGGCAAGCAAGGATACTGTTGCAGTAATGGCAGCATACCCATAGAGTAGAGGGAAGCAAGGATACTGTTGCAGTAATGGCAGCATACCCATAGAGTAGAGGGAAGCAAGGATACTGTTGCAGTAATGGCAGCACACCCATAGAGCAGAGGAAGCAAGGATACTGTTGGAGTAATGGCAGAAAACCCATAGAGTAGAGGGAAGCAAGGACACTGTTGGAGTAATGGCAGAAAACCCATAGAGTAGAGGGAAGCAAGGATACTGTTGCAGTAATGGCAGTACACCCATAGAGTAGAGGGAAGCAAGGATACTGTTGCAGTAATGGCAGCACACCCATAGAGCAGAGGAAGCAAGGATACTGTTGGAGTAATGGCAGAAAACCCATAGAGTAGAGGAAGCAAGGATACTGTTGCAGTAATGGCAGTACACCCATAGAGTAGAGGGAAGCAAGGATACTGTTGGAGTAATGGCAGAAAACCCATAGAGTAGAGGGAAGCAAGGATGCTGTTGCAGTAATGGCAGCACACCCATAGAGTAGAGGGAAGCAAGGACACTGTTACAGTAATGGCAGCACACCCATAGAGTAGAGGGAAGCAAGGACACTGTTACAGTAATGGCAGAAAACCCATAGAGTAGAGGGAAGCAAGGATGCTGTTGCAGTAATGGCAGCACACCCATAGAGTAGAGGGAAGCAAGGATGCTGTTGCAGTAATGGCAGTACACCCATAGAGCAGTGGGAAGCAAGGATTGTTGCAGTAATGGCAGTACACCCATAGAGTAGAGGGAAGCAAGGACACTGTTGCAGTAATGGCAGCACACCCATAGAGTAGAGGGAAGCAAGGACACTGTTGCAGTAATGGCAGTACACCCATAGAGTAGAGGGAAGCAAGGACACTGTTGGAGTAATGGCAGCACACCCATAGAGTATAGGGAAGCAAGGACACTGTTGGAGTAATGGCAGTACACCCATAGAGTAGAGGGAAGCAAGGATACTGTTGCAGTAATGGCAGCACACCCATAGAGTAGAGGGAAGCAAGGACACTGTTGCAGTAATGGCAGCACACCCATAGAGTAGAGGGAAGCAAGGATACTGTTGCAGTAATGGCAGTACACCCATAGAGTAGAGGGAAGCAAGGATACTGTTGCAGTAATGGCAGCACACCCATAGAGCAGAGGAAGCAAGGATACTGTCGGAGTAATGGCAGAAAACCCATAGAGTAGAGGAAGCAAGGATACTGTTGCAGTAATGGCAGCACACCCATAGAGTAGAGGGAAGCAAGGACACTGTTGCTGTAATGGCAGCACACCCATAGAGTAGAGGGAAGCAAGGATACTGTTACAGTAATGGCAGCACACCCATAGAGTAGAGGGAAGCAAGGATACTGTTGCAGTAATGGCAGTACACCCATAGAGTAGAGGGAAGCAAGGATACTGTTGCAGTAATGGCAGCACACCCATAGAGCAGAGGAAGCAAGGATACTGTTGGAGTAATGGCAGAAAACCCATAGAGTAGAGGAAGCAAGGATACTGTTGCAGTAATGGCAGTACACCCATAGAGTAGAGGGAAGCAAGGATACTGTTGGAGTAATGGCAGAAAACCCATAGAGTAGAGGGAAGCAAGGATGCTGTTGCAGTAATGGCAGCACACACATAGAGTAAAGGGAAGTAAGGATGCTGTTACAGTAATGGCAGCATACCCATAGAATAGTGAGGGAAGCAAAGATGCTGTTGCAGTAATGGTAGTGCACCCATAGACTAGAGGGAAGCAAGGATACTGTTGCAGTAATGGCAGTACACCCATAGAGCAGTGGGAAGCAAGGATTGTTGCAGTAATGGCAGCACACCCATAGAGTAGAGGGAAGCAAGGATACTGTTGGAGTAATGGCAGCACACCCATAGAGTAGAGGGAAGCAAGGATACTGTTGCAGTAATGGCAGTACACCCATAGAGTAGAGGGAAGCAAGGATATTTTGCAGTAATGGCAGTACACCCATAGAGTAGAGGGAAGCAAGGACACTGTTGCAGTAATGGCAGTACACCCATAGAGTAGAGGGAAGCAAGGACACTGTTGCAGTAATGGCAGTACACCCATAGAGTAGAGGGAAGCAAGGACACTGTTGCAGTAATGGCAGTACACCCATAGAGTAGAGGGAAGCAAGGACACTGTTGCAGTAATGGCAGCACACCCATAGAGTAGAGGGAAGCAAGGACACTGTTGCAGTAATGGCAGCACACCCATAGAGTAGAGGGAAGCAAGGACACTGTTGCAGTAATGGCAGCACACCCATAGAGTAGAGGAAGCAAGGATACTGTTGGAGTAATGGCAGTACACCCATAGAGTAGAGGGAAGCAAGGACACTGTTGCAGTAATGGCAGCACACCCATAGAGTAGAGGGAAGCAAGGATACTGTTGGAGTAATGGCAGTACACCCATAGAGTAGAGGGAAGCAAGGACACTGTTGCAGTAATGGCAGTACACCCATAGAGTAGAGGGAAGCAAGGATACTGTTGCAGTAATGGCAGTACACCCATAGAGTAGAGGGAAGCAAGGACACTGTTGCAGTAATGGCAGCACACCCATAGAGTAGAGGGAAGCAAGGACACTGTTGCAGTAATGGCAGCACACCCATAGAGTAGAGGGAAGCAAGGACACTGTTGCAGTAATGGCAGCACACCCATAGAGTAGAGGGAAGCAAGGACACTGTTGCAGTAATGGCAGCACACCCATAGAGTAGAGGAAGCAAGGATACTGTTGGAGTAATGGCAGTACACCCATAGAGTAGAGGGAAGCAAGGACACTGTTGCAGTAATGGCAGCACACCCATAGAGTAGAGGGAAGCAAGGACACTGTTGCAGTAATGGCAGCACACCCATAGAGTAGAGGGAAGCAAGGACACTGTTGCAGTAATGGCAGCACACCCATAGAGTAGAGGGAAGCAAGGACACTGTTGCAGTAATGGCAGCACACCCATAGAGTAGAGGAAGCAAGGATACTGTTGGAGTAATGGCAGTACACCCATAGAGTAGAGGGAAGCAAGGACACTGTTGCAGTAATGGCAGTACACCCATAGAGTAGAGGGAAGCAAGGACACTGTTGCAGTAATGGCAGTACACCCATAGAGTAGAGGGAAGCAAGGATACTGTTGCAGTAATGGCAGCACACCCATAGAGTAGAGGGAAGCAAGGACACTGTTGGAGTAATGGCAGTACACCCATAGAGTAGAGGGAAGCAATGATATTTTGCAGTAATGGCAGTACACCCATAGAGTAGAGGGAAGCAATGATATTTTGCAGTAATGGCAGTACACCCATAGAGTAGAGGGAAGCAAGGACACTGTTGCACTAATGGCAGCACACCCATAGAGTAGAGGGAAGCAAGGATACTGTTGGAGTAATGGCAGTACACCCATAGAGTAGAGGGAAGCAAGGATACTGTTGCAGTAATGGCAGCACACCCATAGAGCAGAGGAAGCAAGGATACTGTTGGAGTAATGGCAGAAAACCCATAGAGTAGAGGAAGCAAGGATATTTTGCAGTAATGGCAGAAAACCCATAGAGTAGAGGGAAGCAAGGATATTTTGCAGTAATGGCAGTACACCCATAGAGTAGAGGGAAGCAAGGACACTGTTGCAGTAATGGCAGCACACCCATAGAGTAGAGGGAAGCAAGGATACTGTTACAGTAATGGCAGCACACCCATAGAGTAGAGGGAAGCAAGGACACTGTTGCAGTAATGGCAGCACACCCATAGAGTAGAGGGAAGCAAGGATACTGTTACAGTAATGGCAGCACACCCATAGAGTAGAGGGAAGCAAGGACACTGTTGCAGTAATGGCAGTACACCCATAGAGTAGAGGGAAGCAAGGATACTGTTGCAGTAATGGCAGCACACCCATAGAGTAGAGGGAAGCAAGGACACTGTTGCAGTAATGGCAGCACACCCATAGAGTAGAGGGAAGCAAGGACACTGTTGCAGTAATGGCAGTACACCCATACAGCAGTGGGAAGCAAGGATTGTTGCAGTAATGGCAGCACACTCATAGAGTAGAGGGAAGCAAGGATACTGTTGGAGTAATGGCAGTACACCCATAGAGTAGAGGGAAGCAAGGACACTGTTGGAGTAATGGCAGTACACCCATAGAGTAGAGGGAAGCAAGGACACTGTTGCAGTAATGGCAGTACACCCATAGAGTAGAGGGAAGCAAGGACACTGTTGCAGTAATGGCAGTACACCCATAGAGTGGAGGGAAGCAAGGATATTTTGCAGTAATGGCAGTACACCCATAGAGTAGAGGGAAGCAATGATATTTTGCAGTAATGGCAGTACACCCATAGAGTAGAGGGAAGCAAGGACACTGTTGCAGTAATGGCAGCACACCCATAGAGTAGAGGGAAGCAATGATATTTTGCAGTAATGGCAGTACACCCATAGAGTAGAGGGAAGCAAGGATATTTTGCAGTAATGGCAGCACAGCCATAGAGTAGTGGGAAGGAAGGGTAATGTTGCAGTAATGGCAGCACACCCATAGAGTAGAGGGAAGCAAGGATACTGTTGCAGTAATGACAGCACACCCATAGAGCAGTGGGGGAAGCAAGGATACTGTTGCTGTAATGGCAGCACACCCATAGAGTAGAGGAAGCAAGGATACTGTTGCTGTAATGGCAGCACACCCATAGAGTAGAGGGAAGCAAAGATACTGTTGTAGTAATGGCAGCACACCCTTAGAGTAGAGGGAAGCAAGTATGCTGTTGCTGTAACGGCAGCACACCCTTAGAGTAGAGGGAAGCAAAGATACTGTTGTAGTAATGGCAGCACACCCATAGAGTAGAGGAAGCAAGTATGCTGTTGCTGTAACGGCAGCACACCCTTAGAGTAGAGGGAAGCAAAGATACTGTTGTAGTAATGGCAGCACACCCTTAGAGCAGTGTAGGAGGCAAGGATGCTGTTGCAGTAATGGCAGCACACCCATAAAGCAGAGGGAAGCAAGGATACTTTTGCAGGAATGGCAGTACACTCATAGAGTGGTGGGGGAAGCAAGGATACTGTTGCAGTAATGGCAGCACACCCATAGAGTAGAGGGGGAAGCAAGGATGCTGCTAGAGTAATGGCAGCACACCCATAGAGTAGAGAAAAGCAATGATACTGTTGCAGTATTGGCAGTATACCCATAGAGTAGAGGGGGAAGCAATGATACTGTTGCAGTAATGGCAGCATACCCATAGAGTAATGGGGGAGCAAGGATACTGTTACAATAATGGCAGGACACTCATAGAGTAGTGGGGGAAGCAAGGATACATTTGCAGTAATGGTAGCACACCCAGAAAGTAGAGGGAAGCAAGGATGCTGTGCTTGTAATGGCAGCGCAGCCACAGGAAGGTGGGGTTTAGCTCACCACAGGAAGCATGGAAAAGCCATAATTGCTCAAAAATTCACAATGGTGAAACTATGGCTGTGATACAATAGTGCAAGAAATTGAAATCAATTTTTATTTGTGGTTCTCAGTATCCCACTTTATACTACGCATTTAGCAGGATGTTGTAGTAAAGCTACCAGAACTTTAGTTCTGCTGTAACATCATGCCAATCAACCAACCAGTATTTCTGTTCTCTCAGATACATTCGCAAGTATGTAGTTAATATACACATAGTTATTGCCAACTGTCAAACTATTCTATTACCGTATTTATCCCAATACAAGACAATGTTTTTATGTAAAATGTTAATGTTCAGACCTGGAGGGTCATCTTGCATTCGCAACATTGTTTCTGAATTCCATGCGGGAAAAAATAAGTTTCAAACTTTGCGGTTACGGCCGTGGTCAAGCCCAGGGGACATACTAAAGATTACTTCAAATTCACTACATTTGCAACAGATTTTTTGCATTTCATTTCATGCCAAAAATTTGCTATTAAGGCCCATGAGCAATTCTTATGGGAAGAAACATTGCTCTCCGTGACTGAAATAAAACTAGAGAACTTCCATTCACTTCAGTGTATTGCAAACTAAACACACACCGTATGTTTCCCAACTACCTTTCTGTGCTTCACGCAAATTTCAGTTAGGTAAAACATTTTACAACATATTGTATTAAGTATGTTGTCTTAACAGGAAACAGCATCCATAATCATCGTTACCTCCACTGTTGCTACATTTTGTCATTGCACATTCCATACTGCTGCTCACAACATAAATTGACACACATTTAATAGTATTTTGTCTTAATTGAAAATTGAATACATTATCATCATTACAGCTACACTGGCACCGTTACCAATAAGCACAAAACATACCGTTACATTTCTGTTGTCCAAATATCATATCCATTATTGTCATTACGGTTACTCTGCTGCCATCGCGCTCATACACCATAAATTTCCATACTTCCCTCTCCATAATTCGCTCAAAACATGAATTTCTGTGCAAATTCAAATTAAGCATTTTAAAAAAAGGGTGGGGGGGAGTTATTCAGCTGAAGTGTCTATATATGGCAAACCTTTAAGTATATTTTAAGAAGTAAGTTATCCTGTCTTCTTTTTACATATGAAGATGACAAACTAAATTCCAATATTAAGTTCTGAAAATTGTGGCCATCTTGTATTTGGATAAATACGCTAGCAGAATTGAATGTCATTTTGGCATGCTAGGGTCACATGCACCCTGAGTTTTCATACAAATTTTAAGCATTCCCCTTGAGAAATGTTTGTTTCTTGTATTGAAGGAAGAAATGGCTTGGCACCAACCTCAATTTTGTGGATCGTGTGGCAGCCCAGGAGCACATTGAGCGAGTTGACTGGATACTTTCCTTTGAGACGAAACTCTCTGAGGACAGGGAATGTTGGGAAGTTGGGTCCTTCACGAGGCAACTCCGTGTGCTGACATTCTCGTACTGTCAGTCGTTGTAATGATGCACACTGATCAGCAAGTCTCCAGATGTCAATTCTGTGAACCACATTTACTTGTAGTTCACATCAGGTAGTGTCACACTAAACAATTTAGAATTTTTTTTTTTGCTACAAATAAATAGGTGTAATTTTAAATGTTTCTACATAAACGAAAATTATGTTGTTTTACTCATCAATGTCTTATGCCAACTGCAACTACATAGATAACAATTTATTTCATGTTTTCTAGTTGCACACATGTAGTTTCCTGGAGTTGCTGTGTCATATACAGTTAGCACCTGGTTATTTATTTCCCTGTATTTGTACATTTTTATATGCTACCAACTTAATCTGTTTATTAATATAATAATTATAACAGATCTTCACGTATCTTTTGGAATCCAAGAACTAGTTTCACAATAAATTGGTCTAATGCATTGACAGTTTTGTTTCTTTTTGATCTTGTTGATTTACACTGTTTTGGCTACTGCTACTAGGTGGCTTGTGTACTAAGGCATTGCTAACTACTGGAATCAAAACAAATTTGGTGAGACAATCAATTGGTGCTATATCAAAATTCATTGCATTACTTTTATTCTTTAATATAAATAATTTCTCCCAAACCAATAAATCTATGGGTCCATTTATTGCATGGTATAATATTGGTTCCTCAAAATAAATACAGTATAACAAATTTGTTAGGGTTTTCTAAAAAGGATAACATTTCAAAAAATAAAAAATTTTCTCACAATGCTTTTTTTGGATTCAGAGGGACCCAAAATGGATATTTGTGGTGAAATCTTGGTATTAAATTTTTGCGTGCATTACACTACGTACATTTTTGTCTACACATACAGTGATGCCAACATATAGATGATGCAGTACCTACGTGTACACCCTGTGCAGTTTGAGCTCTTGCAGCTGATATCCGATGTTGACAAGGAGGTCCCTTGAGCTCCAGGAGTAGGACAGACTGAGCGACTGCAGCCGAGGCAGGCCCCCCTTTTCTAGAGGTTTGTTGGCTGTAAGTTTGCGGAATGAAGCCTCTGTGAGTTGTGGCAGAACAAGTTTGTTTACGTCTGACGTCTTGAGGCAGCTGCAGCGTAACTTTCTCAGTGACAATATTGCCGAGAGCTGGAGGAAGTCCGAGTTCTCCAGAGATGTGTCTATGACGTCCAGCTCTTCCAAGTGTTGCAGCCTCTGTAAGGCTTCCATGCTGCGCGAAGTCACACCAACACTATCAGAAATGTCCAGGCTGCGCAACTGAGAGCCACTTAACAGCTGTTCTTGTAGAAAGCGATCTGTGCATTCAAAGCGATATGTAAGGCATTCCAACTGCTGCAGTTTGCCAATTGTTGGCACCACTGCTAGAGATGCGGTGTAAACAAACGGTGCCAGCTCCAGTTCCTGGAACACATTACCAACCCTTGCACAGTTAAATCTGGGCAACAAAATAGTTGTAATGTTGTTTTATGTTATATAGAGAGATTCCCTGATATTCGTTTCAGTTTTAAAATACTTAAGCTTCCCTCAAATGGAAAATTCTCATATATTTTAATATCTCTTTTGTTTTACTGCTGGTCATGGAGAAATAGCCGAAGTTCAATGACAATCATATAGGAACCAGCTTTTAAAACATTTGACTTGCTTTAGTAGTGTATTCCCTTCTACTTATAAGGAACTAAGTAATAAGACCATTTCTGCTAATGTTTATCTCAATTAGCAAGATGTAGATAATCATTAGTAACAAGAGTTTATTTACAGAACAGATAGTAAAATTCATGTGAATGGAACACATCAGATTTTTATGGGCTGGTCGCTATGTGATGATGTTGACCCATATTCTATTTGCATCACCAGTGCTGGATTTAGGCCTAGGCAACCTAAGCAATTTTCGGGGGGGGTTAGTATTTTCTCTATCTTTCTGTTATCATTTTTTTTCTGTAAAATTTATTTAAAAAAATGTTGGCAAATCTTTTCTGAAGTATGATTTTGTACAACTTGTGGAAGTTAAATGTTTTGTTTTATTGCATTGATGCAGGCTTGCAGCAAGAGTAAGAGGAAAGACTGCAGCTGCGTAATGTTATTGCAGAGGAGACATTATTACATTTAACTGCTGGAATAAACAATAGCTTCATTTCTATTAGGTACATAGTGTATAGAGCAGGTATTGCAATCCACCCAAAAATTCCATACCTATATGTTTTAGGGTACCCTGTATCCAAAAAAAACATTTTTACAAAAAGGTCCATGTGTCTGTGAACACGATAACCCAAAAACGAAAAGTCAGTAAAATACCAAACTTGGTATTTAATTTTAGTATCTTCCAGGGATGTGACACAAGATTTTGAGAAAAATCCCCCCCCTCCAACTACCCTTTACATGGAACTTTTTTAGAAAATTTTGATTTTCTCAAATATGGCTCTAACAATTTCGATTAAAATATCATACCTTAAAGATATTTATCTGACAAATGAAATGTATATCTTGAATGTTCTGGGAATAGCCTCTGAACACTATGTTATTTATTCTTGATGAATTTTAAGGAATTTTGCATAACCGCTAAACTGGAAGAGATCGACAAAAAACTTACCACACAGAACATGTAGAGCATTTTAAAACACACAATTTATGTTATATACATTTTATCATGGAGTTGATCATTTTTAACATTCTTAGTTAATGGTTTCAGCTTTGAAAAACTTATAGTCTTCTCATACAGGAATTTTCAATTCCTGTCCATACAAACAAAGGAAGTTCAGTCACATAGTAACCAGCTTTTGACTATCACTTTAACCTATGTAGGAAACAAGTAATAAGACATTTCTGCTAATTTTTTATCGATTAGCATGAAGTAAATAGAAGCATAAGCTTTTGAATTAATAATTTTTTGTAGAGATGTAGAGAAAGTCATGTGATTGTAACACATCAGATTTTTTAATAAAGGCTTAAATCATCATCAACAGCTTAAAAATAAATGACAACCAGCCTTTGCGAAATCAGTTTTCTTTTTTCAACAATGAATGTTTGAACACATTTCAAACTGCTAACAACAATAACTTACTAGTCAAGGATTGCTTGTAAACACCTAGGATATCAGAAATGTAAGTACTTATAAATTTAAATTACAACTTCAAAATAAAGAACTTGAGTCATGTAAAAGGTTAAGTGGCTCACAATATAGATAAAAACAAATACGGTTATGCTAATTTTGATTTTCTTACTAGTTCTGAGTTAGACACAAAGAAATTTTCTAACGGGCTCAAACTTTAAGAGCAACTAACTTGGGCTTTGACGCTATATGACTCAGGACAAATTAGGTAAATAAATATCATTGCTGTGCCTATAAAAAACACTCCATAAAAATCTGATGTGTTCCATTCACATGACTTTCTCTACATATCTGTAACAAATTATTGTTAAAAAGCTTATGCTTCTGTTTACTTCATGCTAATCAAGAAAAAATTAGCAGAAATAGTCTTATTACTTGCTTCCTTGTAAGTAGAAGCGAAATAAGGGAGTAGCATAGGTTAAAGTGATAGTCAAATGCTGGTTGCTATGTGACTGAAGTTCCTTTGTTTGTATGGACAATAGTTAACAAATTCCTGTATGAGAAAAGTATAAGTTTTTCAAAATTGAAACCAACAACAAGGAATATCTCAAAAACGATCAACTCCAAGAAAAAAATGTATGTGACATAAATTGTGTTTTAAAGTGCTCTACATGTTTTATGTGGTAAGCTTTGCTCCATCTCTTATGATTTAGCAGTTATGGAAACTTCTGTAAAATTCATCCAATATAAAGTACTCTTCAGAAGGTATTCCCAGGAAATTCAAGATATACTTTTTATTTGTCAGGTAAATATCTTTAATGTATGATATTTTAATCAAAATAGTTAGGGCCATTTTTGAGAATATCAAAATTTTTGAAAAAAGTTCCATGTAAAGGGTAATTTGGTGACGGGGGATTTTTCTGGAAATACTAAACTTAAATACCAAGTTTTTTATTTTGCCGACTTTTCTTTTGAGTTATCGTGTTCAGAGAGAGAGAGAGACACACACACACACACACACACACAGATCTTTTTGTGAAAATGCTCGTTTTGGATACAGGGACCCTAAAACATACATTTCTAGCAAAATGTCGATATTGAACTTTTGGGAGCATTACAATACCTTCTCTATGCACTATGTACATAGAGATATATGTAGAGAAGGTAAAAAAGCCTCTTGGATGTTTATCCTAATATTGGTGAAGTGCTGTGTATAGCAAATTGCTTGACAGAGAGATCAATTTTCAGTGCTCAAGAGAGTTAAAAAAGTATCTTGGTTCAACAACACGCCAAAAAAAAACAGAATGCTATGTCAATTCTTTGCATCGAGTTCGACTGATTCGTCAGATTGACTTCAGTGATGTTGTTAGTTCATTCTCTCTGAAGAAAGTAGGAAGGAAATTGTTATAATTTATAAATAAGATGCATGTATATATTCTAAATAATGATTTTTCTGAATCGTAATTTTCATTTAATGTTCTTTGATTTAAAACTAATTAAAATTCAAACGACATGTATAATAGCTGCTTAAACTTATTGTTTGGGGAAAATTTGGGGCAGAAATTTTTAGTAGTCCCTAGGGGTGACAAAGTACCTAAATCTGGCCCTGTGCATAAGCAGAGGAAAAAAAAACAAATTATGTTTTCTCATTTCAGAAAAATATGATTATTACAAAATTTGAACCAAAAATAATAAATATGTTGGAAATGGTTGACTCCACAAAACAAAATGTATTTATTTTGAAGCTACCAAAGTTGTGATAATAATAAGTAAGTGTATAATAATATGTTTGAGATGCAACAAGAGCCTGTCAGTCTGAAGCAGCCAATCCCTTCCCTTAACCCATTCAAGGATACCCAGGAATGGAAACAAGGTGATAAAATCTATAAAAAACTTGGTACATTAGGGCACGAACCTGCAATTTACCAATATACTCAACTCTTACATGCTATACCTTAGACAACACGGTCATTCGATCGCATTGTGGCTGCAGTATTATCTGACCTTATAATTCTGCATAATACTGTGAGTGAACTTTTTAATGCAATAAAATGGCAAAATGTATGTACCTGCATTCAATCGAAACTTGTTAATATCCAACCATTCCATCACACCAATTGTTGTTGTTGGGTCCTCCCCGTCCTTTTTCACAGTTTCTCTTGAATATAGAACATACATTTTCACTGGATCTGAATCCATGATCCTTGGTTTAATAGGTTAGCCACTCCTATCGTGCCTTACACCTCATGACTATCACACCAATTACTTTTGTTAGGCCCTCCCCGTCCTTTTTCACAGTTTCTCTTGAATGCAGAACATACATTTTGACCGGGTTCAATCCCGCGATCCTTGGTTAGCTAGCCACTCCTATTGTGCCTATGACCACATGGCCATAAATCCACACATCGAGGGTTATATTATTTAATGGAGTTATCCAATGTTACTGCTGGTAAAATGGGTTATTTAATAACCATGCACAGGATGTCATATCATTATAGAGATTAACGTACCTTTATGTTTGTGAGTGTTGGCAGGACGTGGAAGAAGACGTACTCCATCAGCTGCATTGTCAGAGGGTACAAGCTCAGTCTCGTAACACAAGGATGAAATATGGCCCTTGCAATCTGCATGCACTTGGCTTCCTCGTCGTCTATCCCTGGGGCTGTGCCCCGGAACACGTGTCTACCAAGATTCTCCAGCAAGCAGTGAGTGACAGGATCTGCCAGTCGTGGAGGAACATTACAACGTATCAGTTTCTGCAGACAGTTGCAGGCTTCCTCCATGCGGTGCTGTTCTCGCTCTGTGTGATCTGGCAGCTGCAGGACTTGGTAACAAAGTTGACAGAGTACGTCAGACACTGATAACAAGGCAAGGGTCTGTAGGTGCTTGGGGACTGCCTCCTCAAACATCGTCTGCAACACTGTCAACATTTATTGTTACATAAACTTTCTTCCGTAATCAAATTGAGCTAATTTAAATGAATTGGTGGGACACCTTTTTTACACTTTTTGCTCCACTTTGCCTTCGTTTGGGAAGACTGGTTTCAGGTATCTTAACCCTATCTTCAGTTCCAAGGTTGACTGACAGGTTTGTACTGCCCTCTACTCTTATCAACAGGATGGGGACCTCAAAATTCATAAGGGAATCTTCTTCCTTGGTGATAAAAATGTTGTTCCAAAGGTTTCTTTATCAACTCTATTCCTTCCTTTATTTTATCGTTTTGATGTGACTTGTACCTAATACTTCTTTCATCTTAGTTTCCAAATTTTGTTATGTTTTCCCAATATAAATCTTGTTGCAGTCTCGGCAGCTCATTTTATAAATTCCTGAGTTTTTAGTTTTTGGTGTGGTATCTTTCAAAAGCTGATTCAATAAAACTGTCTCCTCAAACTAGATATAGCATCTGAAACTTATTAATTCAGCCTTTGAAAGATACCACACCGAGCACTAAAACTCAGGGAATTATACGATGAGTGCCGAGACTGCAACAAGATTCATATTAGGAAAACAAAACAAAATTTGGAAATAGGATGAAAGAAGCATTAGGTACAAGTCACATCAAAATGATAACATAAAGGAAGAAATAGAGTTGATAAAGAAATCTTTGGAACAACATCTTTATCATCTAGGAAGAACATTCTCTTGTCAATTTTAAGGCTCCTGTTGTGGATGATGTCATCCTGTTGACAAGAGCAGAGGGCAACACAACCACCTGTTGTGTGTAGCATCAGTCAATCTCAGAACTGAAGATAGTGTTACAATACCCTGAAACCAGTCTTCCCAAATAAAGGCAAAGTGGAGTAAAAAATGTTAAAAAATGACTCAATTCATTTAAATTATGGTGCTCCCATGATTCAAATACTTGTTATTTGATATAAATTGAGGTAAGTTTGTATCTTCGAGAGTTGCTTGTTCCCCTGGACCTTAAATGGTTATTGGTATTTAATGCCATTCTCTTCTGCTTGCCTCATAATTCTCATCCATGTTTTATAAATATTTTCTGCAAATATAATAAATTCTGTAATATTATTGTTAAATATTGTTTCTGCTAATTTCTCTATCTCTATTTTATCCTGTTTGTCAAATGTTAATTCCCTTGCAGTGTTTCCTCCCTACATTAGTTATTCCTGTAACTCCTAGGTGAAGCATAATGTTTCCTTGATCAGATCTGAAATTATAGCTATCCGCCATGGTGACGAGCAATCAGCACAGAGGGCACTGTATGACAAAATCACGACTTGCATACATGACGAGGAACCTTCTTCTTTCAAGGTATGGGGTTTCTTACATGTAGATGAACATTACACAGGACCACAGCTTTATGTCCCTTCCAAAGGAAACCATGCTAAGCATTTTTGTGCATGAAAGAAACCACCAGGTTTGAACTTGCAATATTGGGTTTTACAGGCTAACATACTAACCACTACAGCATGGAGGGTATATATTACTGTCAGTGAGAAATTTCCTTGTGATTGACACTTGTAGGGCTTGTTCAGGTTGCTGACTAATAGGAATACATTACCACCACAAGGATAATGTCATCAGCATTGCAACAGTACTGGTTCAGTCTCGTGCCTGACTGATCTGATTGTGTGAAAAATTTGGTTGTTATACACAGTGAGGATTTACATTTATAATTGTCACTACCTTTTATATATCACAGACATTGCTCTTGTTCTAATGCTAGAGTGACACTGTCATTTGAAAATGTCTTACAGCCGTGATAAAGAAATAAATTTATATAACATAAATTGTGTGTTTTAATATGCGGTAAGTTTTTGTCTATTTCTTACGGTTTAGCAGTTATGCAAAATTTTGTAAAATTCATCCGGAATAAAGTATTCTTCAGATGCTATTCCCAGAAAATTCAAGATATACATTATTTGTCAGGTAAGTATCTTTAATACACAATATTTTAATCAAAATCGTTGGAGCCATTTTTTAGAAAATCAAAATTTTCGAAAATCATTCCATGTAAAGGGTACTTGGGGATGGGGGAATTTCCTTGAAAAACTTTGTGTCGCATCCTTGGAAGATACCAAACTTAAATACCAAGTTTGGTTTTTAACGATCTTTTCATTTTTGAGCTATGCTACCCACACGCGCACATGCACACACACACAGACCTTTTTCCAAAAATGCTCTTTTTGGATTCAGGGGGACCCAAAACATGTATTTCCAGTGAAATCTTGGTATCAAATTTTTGGGTGCATTACATTACCTTCTCTATACACTATGTACGTAGTACGTGTAGAGAACGTAATTAGCAGAAATGGTCTTATTACTTGCTTCCTTGTGAGTAGAAACAAAATAAGGGAGTAGCATAGGTTAAAGTGATAGTCAAAAAATGGTTGCCATGTGACTGAAATCAGTAATAAGGAATAACTCAAAAACATTCAACTCTACAACAAATAAATTGACATAAATTGTGTGTTTTAACAAGATCTACACTTTTTTGTGTAGTAAGATTTTTTTTACCATCTCTTACATTTTAACCATTATACAAAATTCTACAAAAATCAACTGGAATAAAGTGCTCTTCAGAGGTTATTTCCAAAAAATTCAAAATATACATTTTGTTTGTGTTATGAATAACTTTAATATATGGTATTTTAATCAAAATTGTTAAGTCATTTTTTAGAAAAACAACATTTTCAAAAATTTTTCCATGTAAAGGGTAGTTGGGGGTGGATGAATTTTCTTGAAAATCTTTGCATCCTCGGAAGATAGAGAACTTAAATACACACACACGGGCCTTTTTCTAGAAATGCTTTTATTGGGTTCAGGACGTCCCAAAACATGCATTTCTTGGTATTGAATTTTTGGGTGCAATAAAATATCTTCTCTATACACTATGGACATAGCACTTATGTATAGAGAAAGTAAAAAAAAATATATCTATCCATACAAATCACATTGAGGTTAACTGCACCAGGAGTAAGTACATTCATGGATTAAATACTCGAGTGGTTGTGGAGCAGTAATATTTAAATTGAAAAGGGACACATAATGGTCTTAAGTACTTTACATGATTTCTACTAGCAATCCATATTTGAAAGTGCTGAAAACATGAAGTTGTTCAGTCGCCAGATTGTCAAAGTTTTATTGTTAGCATTACTTGTTAAGATCCCTCGGGTATGCCCTGTCGTCGTTCCGCTGTAGCGGCTTTCGACCAGTCATCTACTTATAATAAATATCCCTCCACTACGCTTTGCGTCTTAGGGTGCTCCACCTTGGGTTACGCTTTGCGGCTTAGGGGCCTAAACGTATATCAGACCAGTAACTGCAAAGCGGCTTTAATGACAAAATACAAAAGTACCCACATATTGAAGTAATGCCATGTGGTGTAGCTATCATAGAGTACTAATATTAGCAATGTGTACGAGAAAGCAACACATATAGGACCGGTTATAATGTACTTACAACTGAAATATCAGTTGCCGATTGAGGTTATGTATATGTTGACGATATGTAGATTCCAGTTGCGCATACATTTAAACAACAAATTAGCGACTAAGTGTTAATATTTCACAACGAAAACAAGCATATTGCTAGTGTGTGTTAATTGTTGCTGTAATATCACGCATGGTTTTAGTGGTTACTCCTACCGGATTTTTGTTAGTACGTTTCCTAGCTTGTTTAACGAGGAATTCAGTTTCGCCAACTCCAATAGGAAAATAGGTTAAGTTTTCATTGTCCATAAAAGCAGTGGTTTAAAAACATCTTTAGGCATTTTAATTGTAAAATAGTTTCGAAAAGAAGAAAATCCTTGAACCTCATTCAGTTTTTTTACTAAGAAAACAACACTAGAAGATAAGAACTATAGCTTTCCTGGCGACGTGTTAATTCAAAATCTTCTCGGGCTTCTAGCCAGGTAATAACTTGGCTTGACACCAACGTTTCGAAGAAGTGCATCTTCCTCGTCTAGACGAGGAAGATGCACTTCTTCGAAACGTTGGTGTCAAGCCAAGTTATTACCTGGCTAGAAGCCCGAGAAGATTTTGAATTAACACTAGAAGAGTGCAACATTACCATTTTCACCTCATCCTATTGTGCGCCACGCACGAAATACCGGCCTCAATGGCACTGCTCATTGTTGCCCGCTAATTTGCATCTATTGGTGCAAAGCTATTTTTACTTTCTCTACACGTACTATGAACATAGTGTATAGAGAAGGTATTGTATTGCACCCAAAAATTCGATACAGAGATTTCATCGGAAATGTATTGAGACTACTTGAATCCAAAAAAAAAAAAACATTTCTAGAAAAATGTCCGCGCGTGTGTTTGTTTGGGGGGGCAGCTTAGCTCAAAAACGTTAAGAAGTCAAAAAGTCTGTTAAATACCAAACGTATTTTCCAAAGATGCGACAAGAAGATTTTCAAAAAACCTCCCCGCCCCAACTTCCCTTAACATGGAAAAATGTTTGAACATTTTTATTTTCTCAAACATGTCTCTTAACGATTTTGGTTAAAATACCGCATAGCAAAGCTATTTATATCACAAATAATATGTATATCTTGAACTTTCTGGGAATAGCCTCTGAAGACCTCTTTATTCTGGATGAATTTTGTATAACTGGTAAACGTAAGAGATAGACAAAATCTTACTTAAAAATTGCAGAGCTGATTTAAACACGCAATTTATATTACATACATTTTTTCTTTGACGGGTTTTGAGATATTTCTTTTTATTGATTTCATTTTTAAAATATTTATATTTTTCTCATATAGCTGTCAACACCTGACCACGCAAAGAAACGGATTTTAATCCCATAGCAACCACATTTTGAAACATTTGACTGTCGGTTTAGCCTAATGCATTTACTCATTTCTTTTTAACTTATAAGGAACTAAGCAATAAGTCAGTTTCTGCTAGTGTTTATCTCGATTAGCATGAAGTAGATAGAAGAATAAACTTTTTAACAATAATTTGTTATAGATATGTAGAGAAAGTCATATGAATGAAACACATCAGATTTTTATAGTGATTACTGCTTTGGTACCACAGGCGATGACACTGATGTTACAAGGCATGAAGAACCAGCACCGGTCGAATGCAATGGCGAACTGGAGAACCCGGAGAAAACCCGCCCCTGCGCCGCTTTGCCGACCACAATCGCCTGGGGAACCCATGGTGAGAGAAGAATGGTCTGACCACTCGGCCACGGTGCGAAACTGTTGTTATTACGTTTTGCATTGTCAGTATGAATTAATTATGTATTCTGTGATACGAAAGCCATTGCGGTGAGTCGCTTAAGCAGTGTGAAGTAAATATCTGGACCTGGGAATGGATGCCTCCAAACCGGTTCGCTGACGTGACCACCAGGTTGTGAAAATCATAGCAGAGTGCCTGGAACGGACGTTCTTCCGTCACACGTGTGAGGGGTTTGAGAAACTCAGACGAGCCGCCGAGAGCAGCGAGGTTCAAGCTCGAGCCGAGTAGTTCACCTCTGGCTCAAACCCCGCGGATAACCATGGAAACTCCTTAGCATGACTTCCTTCGGAACGGAAGTAAAGCCGTTGGTCCCGTGTCATAGATTTACGGCACGTCAAAGACCTCAAGCCTTATAAAAATGCCTCTGAGCAAAATTAAGCTGACTCTCACGCTCAGTATAGAATGGGAACCAAGTTAAAGAGCGTCCACAAATAAAACGCAATTTCTATTGCAGCATTTGCAATACTTGGCTAGCATCTCAGAGATAGTGTTCGAAGTTGCTGCCAACAATGATGTCATCAAGATATAGGAGGGAGGCACCATAAGCCAACCCTCTCGTTACTGGTCCCATGAGGCGCCGGAAGGTGGCTGATGCGTTAGGACATGGGCTTTTGAGAATGCGATCTATCCCGATTTAAAATACTGAACACCAGCAAGTGTGGCTAGGATTTTTCAATCTGGGATAAGGGGAAACTGTGACTGCATTCAGTTTCTGGTAGTCCCGCACAAGCGTGGCTTCCCTCTGATGGAGACTACAGGTTTATTAGTGTTATGTGCATGCTTCTTTCTATTCCCTACTTGACATGGCCATCTTTGTTCATCCCAATGCAACGAAATTAGTCTCAACAACTGAATGAAGAATTTGATTACAGCGGCGTTTTTTGTGGTGCAGTTTCAATTAATCTCTAGAAACGTGATCACTAAGGAGTATTAAAAGCATTGGAATTCGTTACGAAAGGTTTGAACCAACGACATGTCTAGCGTTATTTCGAAAGTAAGATCCAGTTTATCCAAAAGAAAGAAGAAACATGTGCCTGATAATCGTCTAGCTGAAGTTTTGAGCAATAGCAGCCCGGACTTGAACTGGCAGGATATATTAGAGGAAGACGTGAAATATATGACAATGCTGCAGATAGCTGGAGAGATTACACGTGAAAAGTTTGGATCACGAACATCTAAACATAATTTTCTTGCCCATTGCACTTACCTAGCTTGGGTGAAGATTATTAACCTGTACTTTTATGCTCTGGATCCAGGTACAGTACTTCATATGTGAGTATTAACTCACATTTGAATTATGCATCAACTAATCCGTAGATTAGATTAGAAAGCATTCCATAGGTTCGTTTAGGCCAGGAAGCCACTGAACATAGAACTTTTTAAGGCATATACCTGCATATATACATGTTTATTCCACGGAAAAAAAACAACAACACAAAAACAATGTAGGTATAAAGATCTAGTGCTAAAAGCATGGGTTACAAAAACAGCAGAATACACATATAATCACATCATTTGCTTTTGAGGCCTGCAAACCACTGCACTATACTTAGTGTGCTCCATAAAAGTGCGTATACTTCCTAAAAATTAGTGTTGATTAAATAATATAATTGCATTATGTAACAGTTTACTTTGGTTGCCGCTAACAATGAAACTATCCACTGCGCAGTATCCAGAGGCTGTTTAACGTCCGCTTTTCCTAAATCACACCGCAGGCGATACCATTCATGATACATGGAATGAAAACGTAGCATCAGTGGAATGCAATGGCGGGAGAACCCAGAGAAAACCCACCTTGCGCCGCTTTGTTCCCCGCATTCGGTAGGCGTGGGTGTTAGCATACATTTTGTAATACGTTAATATGTAAAAGTGCATGGGAATGCTAATTTTCCCTGGAAAGAATATATTTTTATGTATTTATTTTAAAGGAAATGGTAGTTGTCAATATATAACCCGTTTAAGAAGTGAAAAGCCATTGTCAGTGAGGAGCGCCTAGCAGCCCCGATGGTTGGTAATTAATTAATTTTAAAGGCGCAATGAAGGGGCAGTTTTGAAGGTGAAAGAAAATACACCCCATGTTTTATCGAACTTAAAGACCAAAAATAGATCTGAGGAATGATTAAAACATTAGTAACATTTTATGTTGAGTAAAAGTGTTTAGTTAATGCATCGATAGA
Source organism: Hymenopus coronatus (assembly GCA_030762935.1). Lineage (NCBI taxonomy): Eukaryota > Metazoa > Arthropoda > Insecta > Mantodea > Hymenopodidae > Hymenopus > Hymenopus coronatus. The sequence continues at coordinate 174,538,960 of CM060896.1, forward strand.
TTTAATGTTTTTTTTCCAAAGCAAACTAGAAACTAATAAGCTATTAAGTGCGATTTCATGCAAATAAGCTGTAGAACACGTGTATAAAGGAAAGCGGATATTTACGAACCGAAAATGTCAGTGATACCAACCGTTTCTGAAATTATACTTTTAATTTCTTTTAACTTTTAAGGTGAAATGTCTAAATCTTGCATTTCCACTTTCTCTACACGTACTGTGTACATAGCGTATAGTGAAGAATATTACACCCAAAAATTCAATACCGAGATTTCACCGGAAAAGCATTTCTAGAAAAGGTCCGCGCGTGTGTGTGTATTTAAGTTCTCTATCTTCCGAGGATGCGAAGATTTTCAAGAAAATCCCTTCAACCCCAATTACCCTTTACATGGAAAAATTGTCCAAATTTGTGATTTTCTGAAAAAATGGCTCTAACGGTTTCCATTAAATTATCAAACCTATATTAAAGATATTTACGTGACAAATAACTGGTAAACCGTAAATGATAGACAAAAACTATAAAACTCATTAAAACACATCATTTATGCAATATACCCATATTTCCTGGAGTTGACCGTTTTTAAGATATTCCTTATTGATTTCATTTTTAAAATACAAAGTGACCACCTTTTTTTGTTTTTTTATTTGCTTTTTTGAGTAAAATGGAGTTTTATTTGTGGATACTCTTTAACTGCTGCAGTTCTCAGTGTTCTGGTCTATATTGGATGTGAAAGATTGCTTAATTTTGCTCAGAGGCCTCTCTATCAGGCTTGAGGTTCTTTTACATGTAAATCTATGACATGGGACCAACGACTTTACTTCCCTTCTGGAGGAAGCCATGCTAAGGATTTTTACACCCGAAAAAATCCATTGTCCTCCACAGGGCAGGGAAAGTGGCAGTGGGGTCTAGGAGACACTTGATCATAAGGTCCATTTGGTGCTTCTGGTGCCTCTCTGAGTATCTGGTTGATGTGTACCATTTACCTCTATCCTAATGACCATCTCGAGCTTTCTATTTTCTCTACGTGTACTATATACATAGTGAATAGAGAAATTCGATACTGAGATTTCAACACAAATATATGTTTTGGGATCGCCTGAGTCTGAGAAAAGCATTTTTAGCAAAAGGCCCGGGTGTGTCTATGGATAGCATAGCTCAAAAATGAAAAGTTGGTTAAATACCAAACTTGGTATTTAAGTTCAGTATCTTCCAAGGATATGACAAAAAGATTTTCAAGAAAATCTCCCACCCCCAACATTTGGAGCATTTTTCAAAAATGTTGATTTTCTCAAAAATAGCTGTAACAATTTTGTTTCTAATACCGCATATTAAAACTATTTTCATCACAAATAAAATGTATATCTTGAATTTTCTGGGAATAGCCTTTGAATACCTGTTTATTCTGGATGAATTTTTAATAAATGGTGAACCATAAGAAACAGACAAAAACTAACTACACAAAAAATGTAGATCTCGTTAAAACACACATTTTATGTCATTTATATTTTTTTCGTGGAGTTGACTGTTTTCAAGATATTCCTTATTATTGGTTTATACTTTTCTCATATGGGAACTTGTTAACTCCTGACAAAGAAAGGGATTTCAGTCCCATAGCAACCACATTTTAAAACATGAGACTGTCTGTATAGCCTAGAGTATTCCCCTTCTACTTACAAGGAACTAAGTAATACGACTGTGTCTGCTAATGTTTATCTTAATTAGCATGAAGTAGATAGAAGAATAAGCTTTGTTAACAATAATTTGTTGCAGAGATGTAGAGAAAGTCATGTGAATGGAGCACATAAGATTTTTACATTATCTACTCATACTATGTAATGCACCTAAAAATTTGATACTGAGATTTCACAGGAAATACATGTTTTAGGACCTCCTTAATCGAAAAAAAGCATTTTTAGAAAAATGTATATGTGTGTGTCTTTCTGTATGTGTGTGTGTCTGTGGGCAGCATAGCTCAAAAACGAAAAGGCAATCAAATAACAAACTTGGTATTTAAGTTTGGTATCTTCCAAGGATGCGACACAAAGATTTTCAAAAAAATTCCCCCACCCCCAACTACCCTTTACATGGAACTTTTTTCGAAATTTTTGATTTCCTCAAAAATGGCTTTAACAATTTTGATTAAAATATCGTATATTAAAGATATTACCTGACAAATAAAATGAATATCATGAATTTTCTGGGAATAGCCTCTGAAGACTATTTTATTCTGGACTAATTTTACAGAATTTTGCATAACTGCTAATTTGTACGAGATGGACAAAAACTTACCGCAAAAAAAATGTAGACCATGTTAAAACACCCAATTTATGTAATATACATTTTTTTTTCTTGGAATCGATTGTTTTTGAGATATTCCTTGTTTTTGGTTTCTGCTTTAAAAAACTTATGATTTCTCATACAGGAATGTGTCAACTCCTTTCCATACAAACAAAGGAACTTCAGTCACATAGCAACCAGCTTTTGACTATCACTTTAAGCTATGCTATTCCCTTATTTCACTTCTACTTATAAGGAAGCAAGTAATAAGACTATTTCTGCTAATTTTTTGTCGATTGGCATGAATAGAAGCATAAGCTTTTTAACAATAATTTGTTCCAGAGATGTAGAAAAAGTCATGTGAATGAAACACATCAGATGTTTTCATATAAGGTTCTTTTATGTTCTATAATGTGACACTTTGATTTACTCCTAGTATTATGGTTATGTATTTAAGATTTGAAATAGGTCTGCAGCTTGTATGGCTGGAAAGTTATAGTTTGACTTTGCCCACAACATTATACCATAGGACAAATGAGAGTGAAGTATGTCAAGACTAACTGATGATCTTAGAGTATATAATGCAAAACAGATCTGTCTTAACTTTTGGATAATACATCAACATTATTATCAACCCAAACTGCAATAAATTTAATTTTATTTGAAAAGGTTACTAAATTGTTCTGAAGGAAAACTTAGTTTTGTTAATTTTATGATGAAAGTGTACAGCAACACTTTTGTTCTTATTAATAATAAGTATTTAAACCAATTAGCTCTTATTATGTAGAACAGTTGCTGCAAACTGGCAAGATAGGACATTTTGACTCCCAGGTGAAGAAAGTGTGAACCAGGACCCAACATGGACCTCTGTGCCTGAACCACCACCTGCAGGTGTAGACACCCTAGTGGGATGGTCTGTTCCTGTACTGAAGGATGTTGTGCCAGTTCTGGTAGAACCAAGGCAACCTCTGTCTCACTCTTCTCTGTGGCCACGACCTTCTCGACTTCCAATACTGTTTGACCAACTGCCACGGTTCAGTCTTGAACCACCAGGTAATCACTTTCACACTATGTTCACAACTGTATAGAGAAGCTATTATATTCATCCCAGAAATTCAGTATCAAGAATATACGCTTTCAGCTCCTCTGCGTCAAAAAAAAAATAGAAAAAGGTCTCTGTGTGGGTATGTGTGTGTGTGTGTGAGAGGGAGAGAGAGAGGGAGAGGGAGAGAGAGAGAGAGAGAGAGAGAGAGAGGCAGAGGGGGAGAGAGTGAGAACAGTATAAATTGAGAACAGTATAGTTCAAAAACTAAAACATCGTTAAATACTAAACTTGGTATTTAAGTTTGGTATCTTCCAAGGATGCGATGCAATATTTTTATGAAAATCCCCTAAAAATGGCTAACGATTTGATTAAATTACTGCATACTAAAGATATCAAATAAAATGTATATCTTGAATTTTCTGGGAATAGCCTCGAAGACCTCTTTATTCTGAATGAATTTTGCGAAACTGAACTGGGAAACCATAAGAAATACAGAAAAATTTTCTGCACAAAGAATTAGATCTGAAAACACACAATTCAGATTTAAAATACTTACTTATACCCAGAAGTTTGTAAACTCCTTATGCATAGAAACAGATTTGAACCACAAAGCAACCAGCTTTTAAAAGATACAACTATCACTTTAGCCTAATATATTCCATTATTTACCTTCTACCTACATGTAAACAAGTAATAAGACAATTATCATTAAGTAGATCCAAGAATAAGCTTTGCTCATCTGTCATGTGAATGGAACACATAAAACTCAGCAACATTTAGCTGTGTGAAGTGTTTACATTTTGTGAGTTGTTAGTTCAAGTTGCACTAGATCATTTCCAGTACTTGAAAAGTAAATGGCAGTCAATAGAACTTGAAATAAATGAAAAACTACAGCAAAACACAAAGTTTTTTGTAAAACTCATTGAATTAAGTGAAAAAAGAAATACAGAAATTACAACCTGCATGCGCAATTTTACATTCTTGCACCGAATGCATTATGCTAGACAAACAAACTCATATTCTTCCACTTGTTTCTAAATACGTGTTACATTTGAAGTGGGCATCATCAGTGGCGTGCATACAGCAAAACTAGATTTCCTAATGAAGTTTGTGACACTCACCTCACTTAAAATGAACAGTTGTGCTCTCAGCAGAAGCTCATAGTCATGAGCCAGCTTTGTGCTGTGTGTTGAGAATGTTCCAGCCTTCTCTTTGTTTCACATTATTTGCAATCAATTCTGTAAATGTATGCTCTGTGATGTCTGTTTTCAGTGCATTTTTACTTTCTCTACTTGTATTATGTACATAGCATATACACAACATATTATTATGCTCCCAAAAATTCTATACCGAGATTTTGCAGGAAATCCATGCTTTGAGACCCCTGAATCCAAAGAAAGCATATTTACTTTCTCTATACGCACTATCTACGTAGTGTATAGAGAAGGTATTGTAATGCACCCAAAAATTTGATACCGAGTTTTTGCTGGAAATACATGTTTTGGATCCCGCTGAATCCAAAAAAAGCATTTTTAGAAACATGTCTGTATGTGTGTCTGTGGGTAGCATAGCTCAAAAACAAAAAGACTGTTAAATACCAAACTTGATATTTAAGTTTGGTATCTTCCAAGGATGATTTTCAAGAAAATCCCCCCACCCCAAACTACCCTTTACATGGAGCTTTTTCCAAAAATTTTGATTTTCTAAAAATTGGCTCTAACGATTTTGATTAAAATATTGTGTATTAAAGATATTTACCTAAAAAATAAAATGTATATCTTGAATTTTCTGGGAATAGCCTCTGAAGACTACTTTAATCTGGATGAATTTTATGAAACTTTGCATAACTGGCAAACCGTAAGAGATACACAAAATCGTACTTAACAGAAAATGTAGAGCTTGTTTAAACAATTTATGTTATATACATTTTTTCGTTGAGTTAATCATCTTTGAGATATTCCTTGTTATTGGTTTCAGCTTCAAAAAACTTATACTTTTCTCTTGCGAAAATTTGTCAACTCCTATCCATAGAAACAAAGGAACTTCAGTCACAGAGCAACCAGCTTTTGGCTATTACTCCCTTATTTCCCTTCCACCAAGTAGTAAGGACAATGTTTATCTGGATGTAGATAGAAGCAAAAGCTTTTTAACAATAATGTGGTAGTGTGTCTACTTCACATTCAAATCTTGCTTAGGGTGAGTTACCAGGATAAGGTTTTCCCTTATCCTGAGAAGACCAATGTTGAGTAACTTTAAGCTCCATTTGAGCATCATTTCACCTATTTCATTCATCGTCTGATATGACCAACCAGGTTATAGGACATTAAGCTACTTAGAAAAAAAAAATAATAATTTGTTTCAGAGATGTAGTGAAAGTCATGTGAATGGAGCACATCAGATTTTTTTTGTCAATGATGTCTGGGTTGAAACTGTTGACTGAGGCTATGTGGAGGTATTCTGTGTTGTTCTCTTCTGGACCAAGTGGGATGCTGAGGAGTCTGTGTACTGTGCTCTTGAAACTATTCTCTTTTATGTAAATATCTGTATGTTTGGTCTTCCTGTAGATACCATGTGTGATTTTTGTTCTTTCTTTGTTAGCTTTAGGTCCAGGTATGGTAGAATTTGGTTCTTTTCTGTTTCCACTGTGAACTGTACATGCCCGTCCTGCAAACAAGTCTATTACCAGTAAAGTTCATGCTGTGTTATTCATTAACATCCTGTATATACACATACATATGTAGAGAAAGTAAAAATACATTTAAAGTATAAATTATAAAATGTACAGCACATTTGTTAGAAAAGTTAACATTCTGGTCCAGAGAATAACATTAGTTTTGCTTGTAGTATACAGCACCATGAGTGTTTATATACAATACTGCAATCTGTAGATCCTATTATGAGATTAGACTCAAAGCCCAAACTCATGTCAACAATTACATTTATTTACAAATAATAATACTGACAATGAATTTTCAGAGGTGTCAGTTTTGCATAATTATCAATTACATGCCCGTTTCCAAAAGTCTACTTGTACACTTGCATTCTTAGAATATTCATGTTTATTATATTTTCACCAATGTTTTTTGATTGAATGAAATCCTCCTCTGTATAGAAGCTGTGAGTAATAAGGTATCTTTCTAATTCTGATCTAAACTTGTTTATGTTTTATAGAAGAGGGAAGTGAATTAAACAAAACTATTCCTTTGTAGTAAGCCTCTTTTTGTTGGTCTATGTCTCTTTGTTATGAATATCTGTAAACGTTTCTGGGTTATTTATGACAATATGGCTAGAATATATTCACAGGCTAATGGTAAAATTGCAAACATTTTGAAAAGTGGTTTGCAGTGAGTTGATCATCTTTCCCCTGCCAAATATGTTTACATCATCCTGCAGGGAAGTTGTAAGGCAATTTGAAACTAAAGTTCACGACATACAAGTTATGAGTTGAGAGGCCATTCGTTTGCTTGTAAATAAATTCAGGGAGACGGGATCAATTTGTGATAGGAAAAGAAAGGTGCTTATGGAGCAGAAATTAGACAAAATTAGAGAAAGGTTACAATGGTCACCTCAAAAATCTCTTAGCTGCCATGCACAAGAAACTGACATTTTGAAAGCTTCAGCATGGAAAGCAACAAAACTTTTAAAACTCAAACCATACAAGGTTACTGTTGTCAGGAATTTCCAACATCTCCTGTGATAAGGTATGTTTTGTGTTTATTTGGATAATTGTTAATGTGTTTTGATGTCCATGCATGTGTGAGGGGTCGTGCACCAGATGGCCAAATTTTGTAGCATACTTACTCTACAACTAATTGCAATTAATAAGAAACTAAAACTTAATTTGTGGCATTTAGAAATGAAATGTTTTTGTTGAAGATGAGCCAGAGGAAGAATCAATGGAAGAATCAACTGCTTCCTTACAGAAGATAGATGAAGCTTCGACCTCACTCAAGTTGTCAGAAAGTTCAATGTTTGTAAAGAAAATGGCACAAGGTGCTTTACTGGATATTCTCAACTTACACATAATTGATAAGCCAAAGACTGCACACAGACACAGAGTTTTACATCACAAGATGGCACAGCAGGCCAAAACGGCAAGTATTTCATCAATTTATTTTAAAATATGCTCCAGCACTTTTACATTTACTTTCTCTAGCATGTATGTACATATAAAATATAATATACTGTAAATCACTCTGGTACCTAATTACTTAAACGAGGCCTAATATGCCAGATGTTTAATATTTATTGAACTTCACATTTATACATGATGTGTTACACTCACATGACCTTCTCTAGCTGCTCTACAAACCTCCTACAAATGATTATTCTTCTTTCTACACAATGCTATTCGAGATAAACATTAGCAGAATGTTCTTATTACTTAGTTCCTTATAAGTAGAAGGGAACTAAAGGAATGCGCTATGTTAAAGTGGTTGTCAAATGTTTTAAAAGCTATGGTTATGCGATTGTCATTGCAAATCACTTTTTTGCTTGGACAGGAGAAGAACAAAAGAAAAACGGACATTTCTTGTCTGAGTAAAGTTTAAGTACTTCACAATTGAAACCAATAACAAGGAATATCTCGGAAATGGTTACCTCCACAACAAAAACGTAAAGGACATAAATTGTGTGTTTTGTCATGATGTACATTTTTTGTGTAGTGACTTTTTGTCTATCTCTTACAGTTTAGCAGTTAAGCAAAATTAGGCAAAATTCATCCAGAATAAAGAGGTCTTCAGAGGCTATTCCCAAAAAATTCAAAATATACATTTTATTTTGCACATAAATAGCTTTGATATACGGGATTTTAATCAAAATCGTAAGAGCCATTTTTAAGAAAATCAAAATTTTCGAAATTTTTTCCATGTAAAGGGTAGTTTGTGGTGTGGGGATTTTTTTGAAAATCTTTGTGTCTTTGGAAGATACTAAAACTAAACACCAAGTTTGGTATTTAACAGTCTTTTCGTTTTGGGGCTATGCTGTCCACACACACACACACACACACACACACGCACATACACACATTTTTAAAAATGCTTTTTCGGTTTCAGGGGACCCAAAACATATATTTCCAGGAAATCTCGGTATTAAATTTTTGGGTGCATTACAATACCTTCTCTATCCCTATGTACATTGTACATATGGGGCTAGAGAAATTAATAAAAATACAAATAAAAATATAATTTTAAACAAATGAAATTGAAATAAAATTTTAAAATATAATAAATACCAAAGCAAAACATCATACATATATTCATAATTGACACCAAAATTACTATTACTGCTTTTAAACAACATTAACAAATATATAAAATCAAATTACCAGATTTATTTATCTTTAAATTTCATTTTTACTAAAATATTATAAATTATAATTAATCTATTACCTTTTATTTATTGTTTATGTATTTATATAATAATTATTATATTAGAAACTAATATTACAGTTTATTCATTTTTTATATTATTTCTTTTACATATTTAATTATTAGTTTATTAATTTTACTATTTAATTAATTAATATATAACCATGAATCATTTATTAATTATACATTTTTTAAATTTATTTGAAATATTATTGAGGTTATCGTTGCCAGTGTAGGCTGGAAACTACAACCATAGATATATTTACATGTCTTTATTTACATATTATTCAATTTTTTTTTATTTATTTATAAACAATTTAATTTCACATATGTATCTATTACCAATAGTTACTAACCCAATTTACTGGTATCCAGTAACGTGTGTACATATAATGTGCATAGAGTTAGAGAAGATATTCTGTTCCACCCAAAAATTTGATACCATTTCATTGAAAATACATGTTTTGAGACCCCTGAATAAAAACACGTCCATGTGTGTGTCTGTGAGCAGCATAGCTCAATAATAAAAAGGTCAGTTAAATACCAAACTAGCTTTTTAAGTTCAGTATTTTTCAAGGATGCAACACAAAGATTTTCAAAATTTTCCCAACTACCTTTACATGATATATTTTTAAAAAATATTTTATTTTTCTCACAAATGGCTATAACGATTTTGATTAAAATGCCATATGTTTAAGATAGTATAATAACAAAAGAAATGTATATCTTGAATATTCCAGTAGCAGCCTTGTATGACTTTGTATAACTGGGAAACTTAAGAGATACAAAAAACTTAGTGTACATACCTACAAAAAATGCAGATCTCCTTATGTCATATACATATTATTTGTACAGTTAATCATTTTTGAGATATTGCAAGTTATTGGTTTTCTGTTTTAAGCTACAAGAACTTTTCTCAAATGGCAAGACATCTTTCTTCATTTGTTTACTCCAAGTAAGCAAAGAGAACCAAATTTGATTGCTTTTAAAACATTTGACTATCACTTTATCCTAGTGTATTCCCTTCTACTTACAAGGAAGCAATTAATAAGACAATTTCTGTTAATGTTTATCTTAATTAGCATGAAGTAAATAGAAATAAGTTTTGTTGCAGAGATGTAGAGAAAGTCATGTGAATGGAACACATCAGATTTTTTATTTTTGAATTAGCTTATACTTGTTTGTCTCTCTGAAATACTGATGTAGAATAATGCTGTTGACGTATATTTCAGGTGACGAGACAGATAGAGGTCAAACTGAACTATGTGAGTCCATATTTGTATCCTGCACCTCGAGTGCCTGTCACGTATGTTGTTTCTCCTGTGGATCTGGAGAAGGAAGAAAAGCAGCCAAAACACAAGACTAAAAAGTGAACTAACTTCTTGTTCTATACTGAGTATGCAAATAAATGTTTTCTGTGAGGAATATACACTTGGTCCAGCGTTCCTCCAGCTTTTAAATTCAGAATTTTCTTACAAAAGAGTGTTCTTCTATCTACTTTATATAATCGAGATAAACTTTAACAGCATTACTAGAAGGGAAATAAGGGCTAAAATGTAATCAAATCTTTAAAACAATTCAAGTTTGGTTTGCTTTGTTGGTCCCATTTAAGAAAAGTTAATTAGTTTAAAACTGAAACAAAGAGAACAGCCTCTGAAAACCTCTTCATTCTGAATGACTTTAGTATAACTGTAAAACCATAAGAGATTGACAAAAATGTAGATCTGATTAAAACATGCAACCAATGTTTTGTGGATTTAACCATTTTGTGATATTCCGGATTATTGCTTTCAAATAAGCCACTTTAATTTCTCTTGAACAGCAAGATCTATATCTTCTCGTTTGTTTGTTCCTGGCAAGCAAAGAGATGGAATTTCAATTGCTTTACATAGCAACTGGCTTTTAAAGGACGAAACTATTGCTTTAGCCTTTCCTTCTACTTACAAAGAAAATTGTAATAAGGCTAATTCTGGTTTTATTTATCTTGATTAGCATAATTTAGATAAAAGATTAATGTTTTGAATAAAAAGTTTGTTTGCAGAACAGGTAGAGAAAGTCATGTGAATGGAATACATCAGAATTTTTTTTATCTATTTTTGGTCAAACTCTACTCTTCTATTTCCTACTGCAGCCTTCCTTAAATCTTTGACTTTAAGTTTTCCGTTTTTACTTTCTCAACACATACTGTGTACATTGTGTTGAGATTTCACTGATCCTGTATGTCCAAAAGAGAGCAGTTTATGGAAACGATAACTCAAAATTAAAAAGTCGGTTAAGTGCCATATATGATATTTAAGTTCTAATGATGCGACAACAAGATTTACAAGAAAATTCCCCCTTCACCCCAAACTACCCTTTACATGGAACATTTTCATTTTCTCAAAAACGGCTCTAATGGTTTTGATTAACCCTTTATTGCATGGTGTTGCAAATATGCAACAAATATGATTAATTAAAGCTTTGAGTATTTTTAATGTGCTTCGTTTTACTACCCATCAACAATTAAATTAGGAGATTATAGCTGTTTTATGTTGTAATATTATTAATATTTTTGCAATAAAACTGTAGTGTTTTTTAATACAAAAGAGCAAAATCCATCCAACTGTGATCAAATGCAACCTTGTCAGTATCCAAGTGTGTCATGACACCAGTTATTTTACTTGGCCCCTCCCCATCCTTTACATTTGACTGCAGTTGCTGGGATGTTAGTGTTGTATCACCCTAACAGTCATGGCTATTCAAGCACTTCAGTTGTGGTGCCAGAGAAAGGGATATAAATACCAGTTTGTGAATTAGAGGAAGAACAACATATGTAACAAAATAAATCATGCAACTAAGGGTTCAAATGCTATATATTAAAGATATTTACCTGACAAATAAAATGTATATCCCGAATTTTCTGGGAATAGCCTCTGAAGTGTTGTTCATTCTGTATAACTAGTAAACTGTAAGAGATAGACAAACTTATTACACAAAACATGTAGATCTTGTCGAAACACGCAATTTATGTCATTTATGTCTTTTTTTTCTGATTTAACCATTTCAGAGATATTCCCTGTTATTGGTTTCATTTTTAAAATAATTAAATTTTCTTAAATGGGGTGCCCTCATCTCTTTCAATTTACTCCTGGCCTTAGAAAACAGAACCGAATTTGAATGACATTCCCATAGCGACAACATTTCAAAGTCATATGACTGTCATTTTAACCTAGTGTATTCCCTTCTACTTATAAGGAAGCAACTAATAAGCCAATCTTGTTTAGCATGAAACAGATAAAAGTACCAATAGCTTTTTTTGCAGAACAGACAGAGAAAGTCAAGTGAGTGGAACACACAAGATTTTTTTACTTTTTTTGCCTCACTTATTTTCCCCATTTTCTTCACCTTATTCATGTTGCACTTGCCTTAGGTAATCTCCAGTTAACTTTGCTTTTGTCCTTCCAGCGCTCCTACTGTTTGCTCTGTCTGGTCACATGGTCTGAACTGTGCTCCTTCTTTGAGATTAGATTAGAAAGCATTCTGTTTAGGCCAGGAAGCCACTGAACATTGGACTTGTCAAGGCATATACATGTATACATATGTTTATATACTACTGTATAAAGCTCTAGGGTTACAAAAACTGCAGAATACACACATAATCACACCATTTGCTTTTGAGGTCTTATGCCACTGCACTATACTTAATGTGCTCCATAAAAGCATATGCACTTCCTTTTTTGCATGCACATATAAACAAAGGGTGTTAAAATGATAAATAATTATATAATTTCATTATGTAACACTAATGAAATGTCAGATGATAGTTTTCTTATTATCGACATAATAGTTACTACTAGTAATTATATAAAATGAAATATGATTATTGTATTATGTACTCAAAGTGCATAAATGTCAATAAATTAAAATACATATTTACAAATATGTTATAGAATTTACAATGCAAAAACACACATATTTACAATTATGTACTAGAGTGTAACGATTAGGCTTTGAGTCATTGCTAAATACTAACACACTCGTGCAAGTCAGAGTATACAGCAGTTTAATTTGAGTATAAAACACACACACTAATATGCACAAAATGCAATACACTGTAATACTTATAAATACAATGATTATTACGGTATTGTCAGACAGATTTGTCACTTAAATATTCATTTACAGAGTAAAATGATTTATTGCAAAGGTACTCCTTAAGAGAAGCCTTAAAAGCCCTGAAATTCCCAACATTTTCTTTGAGATTACTGGGGAGAGCATTAAATATCTTGATTGTTTCATAATATACACCTTTCTGAAAGCAACAAAGATTAGCTTTGGGATGATAAATATATCCCTTTTGCCTAGCATTAATGTTATGAATTTCCATGTTTGTAATAAAACTATGTTGATTAATTGCATAGAATTTGAAAAGGTATAATATATAAAGACAAAGTAAGGTGAATATCCCCAATCTTTACATGACTGTCTGCTATAAACATTACAGATTATTCATATTGCTTTCTTCTGTATCCGGAATTTGCATTTACTCTCCACTGAATTACCCCAGAATATTATTCCATACTCGATGGAGTTAAAGTAGACAAAATACATCAATTTAAGTGTATCAATTAAGTGAAATTTAACCAGTGCTCAGAGAGCATAACATGCTCAGCTATAATTTAAGGGAGGAAAAGTGCAACATAGAAGAATACAGTAGATACAAATGGAAGGAAGAGTATTGCAATAAATTTAGGCAGACACTAAACTCTAATTATGGCCAGATATGTCAGTGTGGAATAAGTTTTATGATAAAGGAACAAGAAATTGAAAGTGCTATGGATATCTTAAATATCATTATGCTAAGGGCTGGGGAGGAAATGAAAATGAGAAAGAAGGTTTACAAAAGAGATGAGGGCTGGTTTGATGAAGAATGTAGAGTAACTAAAAGACAAGTCAAACAGCTGCTCATAAAGTGGAGGGAATTAGGAAACATAGAATTAAAGAAAGAGTATATGCAAGGGAGGGATTTATATAATTTATTACTGGAACAAAAGAAAACAAGCTGGATGAAAAAATATGAAAGTAATTTGATACGAATTCTAAATGAAAATAATGCAAATGAGATATGGAAGGTTATGAAATCAATGTATAATAAATATGTAACAAAACCAAGTATAAAACCAGGAGAATGGATGGAATATTTTAAAAATTTGTATGGGGAAAAAAAGAGTAAAAATGAGATAGGAAATTGGGAAATAGGTAATAACTATGTAGATATACTCGATGATATAATAAGAAGTGAAGAAATAATCCAACAGGTGAAAATAATGAAAAGAAATAAAGCAACGGGAATAGATGGAATCCCTCCAGAGTTCCTTAAGGAATGGTGCACTGAAATAAACAGAGTTAAGGTTTTAGTAGACTTATTTAACACAATTAAGGTGAAGGGGTATATACCAGATAAGTGGAGGAAAGCAATCATACATCCAATATACAAAGGCAAGGGTAGTGTTGACAAACCAAACAACTATAGAGGCATTGCATTATTATCAAATGTAGGAAAAATTTTTACTGGTATTATGGCAAGCAGGATACAAACATGGGTTGAAGAATATGATATCCTCTCGGAACTTCAGATGGGCTTTAGAAAAGGGAGGAGGACAGTTGATAACTTATTTATTATAAAAACACTGGTAGATAAATACTTGAAAGACAAAAGAGGAAAGTTATATATGGCTTTTGTGGATTTAGAGAAAGCATACGATAGGATAGAGCTTCAATTGCTGTGGCATAAGTTGTTGACTAAAGGAGTGAGTAAACAAATGGTGGACACCCTTAGAGCATTATATAAGGAAAATACTTTTTGTATAAGAGTGGAGGAAGGGGTTGTAACAAGAGAAATCCAACAAGAGAAAGGCCTTAGACAGGGATGTAAGTTAAGTCCAGTCCTATTCAATTTATATATAGATGATGTATTAACAGAAATTGGGAGAAATAATAACTCGATGCCAGTAATTAATAATATTCAGATTCCAGGATTACTGTTTGCAGATGATCTAGTTATAGGTGCAATTACAGTGAATGGCTTGAAACAATCCTTGCAAACATTAAATAATTACTGTAAAGAGTGGAGTTTAAAAGTGAACCAGGACAAGACGCAGATTGTAGTGTTCAAAAAAGGGGGAAAATTGAGCAAATATGAAAAATGGAAGAATGAGAATGAAAAGGAGTACAGGGTAGTGAGAGAATGTATTTATCTAGGAGTTAAAATTGATAGTGGTGGCAATTGGGAAAAGCAAAAGAAATTTGCATTGGCAAAAGGAAAAGGAGCTTTATCAGCTATTAGAAGTTGCAAATACAAAGCACCTAATATAAATATTAGATGGTTAGAAAAAGTGTACAATATGGTGGTTGAGGCAAAAATGCTATATGGGATAGAAGTATGGGGATTAGAAGGAGGATGGGAAGGCATAGATGAGGTGCATAGGAAATTTTGCAAAGAAATACTGGGGTTACCAAATGCAACTGTTAGGCAGGTAGCACAAATAGAGCTGGGTAGAGTGGCAAGTAAGGGAAAGATTATGGAAAGGGCATTGAAATTTTGGCATAGGATATTGAAATTGGAAGAAAGGAATTTGTTAAAACAGTGTTTAGTATATCAAGAGAAAAGTTTAAAGAACAAGGGATGGGTAGACTGTCTTCGAAATAACCTGGAAAGTAGTGGGTTAGGGGAAATGTGGAGAAGAAGAGAAAATAATGTGAATAACTTCTGGAAGTTGGCAAGGAAAAGATTTGAGGATATAGAAATACAAAAAATATTTAGTGAAATAACTGAAAAGAGATCTTTAGTTTTCTATATACCAATGAAAGTCTCATGGGGAAGGGAAAAGTACATTGATGTGACAAATAAAGAGGAGCGAGAAGGTATTGCATGGCTGAAAGCAGGAGTATGGAGATTAAAAGGTCTAAGGAAAGGTATTCCACAAAATCAATGTCCTATATGTGGCGGAAATGAAGATATAGAACACATTTTATTTAAATGTAAAGGAACTGAAATTTGGAGAAAAAAGTATATTAATAAGAAATGGTTTAAAATAGATAGAAATGTAGTAGTAGTTGAAATGTTTCAAAAAGATAGTAAGAAGATTGGACAATTCTTATGCAAAGTGAAAAATAAATGGATATGGACAGTAAATAGACAAAATGATGCAATAAACTAGAATTAATAAACTATTGTAAAATATGAGTATGACCGGTAAAGAGCCAGGGCTGAACACCGATCATATTCACCTGTATAATGCTTAGCATAAATAAATAAATAAAAAAAAATAAAAAAAAAAAAATAAAAAAAAAAAAAAACATGCTCAGCTAAGTTTAGGTCTGATGTAGCTAATATGTTTATCTACCTGAAGGCCAAGAAATTTGACTTCATTTAGCTGTTCTAACAATGTATCATTAATTTGTATTTCTAGTGTGTTTGTGATGAGCGAATAGTTACAAATTTAATTGATTTTGTTTTTTCAAGGTTACTGAGAGTTTGTTTGCTTGAACTAATTTGACATACAACTTAGAACATAGTTTAATTTTACTACACAGTCATTAAAATCTTTACTTGTTACTAGAAGACTAGTGTCATCTGCGAATAAATAAATGCTTGCAATACTGTTAATGTATAATGGAAGGTCATTTATGTAAACCAAGAACAAAAGAGGGCCTAAGATCGATCCCTGGTGAACACCATGGTTTACTGATTTCCATTCTGAGGCACTATTTTGATACCCATTGGAGTTATTAATTTTGACCATTCGTTTGCTCTTCTGTAGGTATGAAATGAACCAATCTAATATGTTTTTCTTTATTCCATAGAAATTAAGTTTTGCTATCAGAATCTCATGATTCAAAAGCTTTTGCTAGGTCACAAAAGATTCCACCTACATGTTCCTTTTTATTTAACTCTTGTTGCGTGAGCTTGTAGGTTATATTATCTGTCGCTACTCTTTTTCTAAAGCCAAACTGTTCTTTGGCAAGTAAGTTATTCTTTTCGAAGTAATTATAAAGCCTACTGAACATTACTTTCTCAAATACTTTTGAGAAAACAGACAAGAGAGATATAGGTCTATAATTTGACATATTATCTTGTTTACCTTTTCTAAAAAGTGGTTTGACAATAAAGTACTCCCTACTAATCTCAACATAGTGACACCCTTTTTAAAATCTAACAGTTTAGTGTACATTATTCCTCTGAAATGTGTAATGAAAGTTTACTCTTAGTTAACAAGAATGCCGGTGCAAAACTTGTGGAATCATGACCCTGAATGTCAACCCAGCTAAAGAGCCTACCTTATCAGAGTTTTTTGATATGATATTTTACTTACCTAAAGCCATGGTGAGCAAACTTTGTATAGTTTGTATCAAAAGTGTTCTACATATGTTTGTATTCAAAGTGGACAGTAAGTAGTGTTCATTTTATTTTTTTAACTGTAGCTCCTATGCTTTCAAAGTTAAGTGGCAAGGTATTACTTAGAGTAGAGAAATAATTGCAAATGTCCTAGATTTCATGAACAAGAGGCAGAGATGAAGGAAGAAAATGTATGTTCCCCGAAGTCTTCAGAAGCCTGTAGAAAAAGAATGAAAGAGTAGCCAAGGTAACTGATATTTCACTGAGTTCTGTTTCCAGGGTTCTTAAAGATAAGAAAAAAAAAATAAAACTTAATGTATCAGTTTTAAATTAAAAGATGTCACCAGTGAATTGCAGAAATGGCACGCCAGAATGGGAAAATGTATGTCATCATGTTGAGAGAAAGAAAGAATTCTAATCCAGGATAATGCTGCAGAAAGCGATAGCTTTGATGATGATAACGTGAGCGAAGATGAAGGAAGAATTGGAGGCAGACGATTGACATTGTTTATACAGTAGGCCATTTGTATAGATGTTTTGTAGATATGAATAAACACATGTTTATCAGTGCAGGTGACAGATATTTGACATTGACTGTGACAGACATGAATCGACTGGTGAACTGCTTATCTGAAAGTACAACTCACTTCCTAGCTCTCATTAAGATTTTCACGTGTCCACATCTGTTGCGCCAGTTATAAGCTTTTGTAAGTATATGAGTAGGGAAAACCTTGTAAGTACAACTCTCCGATTGTTTATTTTAATTGGCATTGAAGCAGAATCCAGTGCAGTAGCTGTGACAATGTTACAGTATGACGTGCAATGACTTACACTTTTGTTTACAATAACAGAGACTGCTTAATTTAACTTTATTCAAATTACCCTTAATTTCATTGAAAAATATTATCTTTTATTTTAAATGTATTATTATGAATTCACAATTCTTAAAACATTTCAGTTCACTGCCATGCAGGAGAAATACCCGGTTATTTTGGACATTCTTTAACACATTGAAGCCCAAGGTTGAGTATAGCTCAGGCCATGCAAAATCTTTATGTGGCCCATGCCCAAGCATAGCTCGGGCAGGTATTAACACTTTTAATGCAATTCCACGACCTTAACTCGATCTTGGGCTATGCGGCAAAGAAATATATCATTTATTGTTTAGTTGTCTGATTTGTGCTGCCATCTGTCCTTGCTTCAGTCAACTATTAGGACATTTAGGAGAGTTAGTAATATTGGCTGCTCTTGGGTAGTCTCGCCATTTTCCTTGACTTCTGTGAACTGAAGCTGAAATTCAGGATACAAATGAAGCTCTGAAAAATTCTGAAGCCTTTTTCATCATCAGATAAATGAGTGAAACAAATTAAAACCTTGGCTCCTGAAGTGTCTGAGGAACAGTGACATCATTTCTTTAGGGACTGCTTTCATTGAATATAAACATGTTAATGGGGAATATATTCAAAAACAATAAAATCATTTTTAAAACTAAACCTTGTTTTATTTTCTAATAAATGTTTCCAGAAAATTAAAGATATACATTTTGTCATATATATTTGTTTGACATATGGTATTTTAGTACAAATTGTTAAGAGCATTTATGAGAAAAATAAAATGTTGAATCTTTCAGGTAAAGGATACTTTAGGGTGGGAGGAGGGGTTTGTTGAAAGTCTCTGTATTGTATCTTTGGAAGATACTAAACTTAAATATAAAGTTCAGCATTTAATCAATTTTATGTTTTTAAGTTATGTTGTTCATATCTTTTTCTAAGTGTTTTTCTTTTTATTTAGGAACTGTGAAAATGTGGGTGTCCAGTAAATGCAATACTTCCTGCTTATAAACTTGTTTGCCAAAACATAATTTTTCACTATGAAAGTGGATGACAGCAACAGTGTTTAAGAATACAAGGAATTTCAACCCGTGGTAACATAAATAACAAAATGTTGCCACCATGGTACAACACAGTAGT
Organism: Hymenopus coronatus; assembly: GCA_030762935.1. Classification (NCBI taxonomy): domain Eukaryota; kingdom Metazoa; phylum Arthropoda; class Insecta; order Mantodea; family Hymenopodidae; genus Hymenopus; species Hymenopus coronatus. The sequence continues at coordinate 174,557,996 of CM060896.1, forward strand.
AGTGTGCGCAACAATCTGAATTACAGAACAAATTAATTCTTAAATGTTATAATATTCTATATAAATACTTAAGTTTGAATGCTAAACAGAATTGAAGTGTTAACTGCTATTCCTATGAGTACCTCACTTCCACATTGTTGTTTACAGTAATGGTTGCGGTTTAGAATCATGGAGCCCAAGAATTTGCTACTGCATCTTCGTCACATTACATAAAGCATAAGCTGCTAACTGTTGAAAAAGCTATATTCCTGAATGTTTATTTTAAGTTTTGTAAGAAATATCCAACACTTCTCCTAACAGAAGTAACATCTAATTCACGATGTTTCAGCTACAAGTATAAACACTGCTTGCAAAGAAAAATCTGAAATAGAAAAAGCTGTTACAGCCAAGAAAAAAAGAAACCATGTTAAACACATGATGCAAAAATGTGACAATTTTGTTAGGAATGCAATTAGCATAATTGTGCACAATTTCTTTTTTTAAAAATAAGCCCCCAACAGTTGATAAAGTGCTGCGTGTAACAAAAGAAGTACTGTTTTGGGAGATGGATAGTTTAAGTAACAGTTGATAATTTGGTTATCAACCTTGGAGTGGAAAGCAGCAGCACAAACAGCTCAGACTATAATTCTGATCTGGAGGGAATAGAGCCAGCCACTTCCAGAGAGTGAATATAAGTTATTGCATGCAAGTTATTTATTTTGCTCGTGTTTTTTAGATTTAAGTATTACATGTGTACCCATTAATTTTGTTATGACTATCAGTATTATCATCATTATAACTAACACAATATTTTAGTTACTGTTTTAAGTTGTTGGAAGGCTACATCATAATGGTACATGGGTCTCCTGGGTTTTGTTTTGGCGAGGATCAATTTAAGCTGAATAGATAATGTATGCGAGGAAACAACATATGTGCCAACACACAGTATTTGTGTGCTCTTGATATTAGCTGAAACCTATGTGTTATCATTATCGGTTCCATTATCTGAAATAAAGTCAATGCTTTGCTTAGTCTATTAATACATTTGTTGGGTAAAGTTGAAGCCCAGTTCAGTGTACACACTGGGTACGTAGCACTGACTTCGCTTATCCAGCATCTGTGAAGTAGTCATGTCTGGCACATTTTAATTCACTTAGGTTTGCAACAAATTGCTCTGTGTGCATCATTGGTAAAATAGCCTGTTTTGTAGTTGGCTTACCCTCCCCATATTTTAGGACTTACAAGCAGATGCCTAGGGGTCAGAAGCCAGTCAGGGAGTCAACGGTCAGCTCTTAGCTAGGGATGAGTGTGAGGAAGTGAATGATAGAGAAATTGGTGAAATGAGTGGTGGGGGAAACTGGAGGACCCATATGGTGCTTCATCCACCAAAATCCCACATGCAGGCGCTTGGGACTGAACTCAGGCCGCCTAGATGGGAGACGAGCAGTCTAACCACTTGGCTATGCCATTATATCATTTTTGCTATAAAAACGCTCTACTTGGGGCAAATGGAGAATTAAAAGCATTCAAACTGTCAACATCTACTTCTGCAATTGTACTATAACTTTTACACATTGTTTAAATTTAGGAATGGGTTCCAAGTGCCCATTTTTTCTTGCTTTGCAGGGGCCACAACTTCCCTTACCCCTCCTCCCCCTGCTAAAGTCAGAGCCTACAGCAACTACTTACTCAGGTTGCATACTTTCACTTTATTGAGCAGTTATTTCATTTCCAAAATACTGACAAAATAAAAGTACAGTATACTCCCAATTATTTGTGTATGGATCATCCATGCACCTCCCACCCCCAAATTATTTTGTTTTGATGTCAACACATGTTTTCTTCGTTTCTCTTCCACCTCTTTTACAAATTTCTTTTGACTTGCTTCGTTGAGACTTACATACTGATTAACATCAGAAAAACTGAACTTGTTTTTAATTTACATGGTACAGCCAAGTTGATAACAATGGAAATGACACTTTGTTGTCACACAGTGATCGTTTAAACAATGGAAATGACATGCAGCAGGTTCTTTATTGCTGTTTCCTAAAGAAAAATAATACCTATATTCCGAAGTAAAATAAACTTTTGAACAAAGAATGCCTGTTGAAAAAAGCTTTTAAACATAATTTCTATTTACATTTGAATGTGAATGAATTAATTACTATTTTTTGTGCTTCTTCTCCCCCACATTACCCCAGATAATCGACAGAACACTGTATAAAACAAAAAGCCGGAAGCTCTCTAGGAGCCAGTTCTGTGTCTGGAATGTTTATGTGCGGGCGATGGGCTTCTCTTGTGACGTTTCTTTGATGATGAGTAGTTACGATGTCTGTCTTGGGAATCTTCCCTCCTCTCCGATCTCTTTTTGTAATCGTCAAACTTTGCAACATTCAGAACCCTGCAGTTCTTCTCGTATTCCTTTTTGGACACAACCCTGACTGCATGTTCACTGATGGACACACTATCCCCACTGGGCGCCATTTTCACCACAAGTCTTCCAGCATCTTCGTCCATTCCCTGCACCTCGCCATACTGTCCCTTGCGCGCACCAGATACCACTTGCACATACGAGCCCTTCAGCAACTCTAACTCTTGTTCTTCTTCCTCTTTTTTGGAGTTGGAAGTTGATGCCTTTGACACGGTTTTATCTGCACCGAGTCCCATTCCTCTCGGTCGAACTTGGGGTGTGGCCATCGCTGCTATTTGTCCTTGCTTACCAATACCTTTTCCTGCACTCCAACCCATTCCCCGCAACATCGCCTTGCCAAAAGCCTCCACTGGTATCATCTCATAGTCTTCTAATGTAGACTCCTTCTGTAAGTTCTCTTCATTCTGAGGTGTTGGTATCTCAAGCAGGTTTGCATTTTCTTTTTTCTTTTCTTCACCGATTCTTTTGGACTCTTCCAGAAGTTCCTTGGCAGCAATTTCTTCCAAGCTAGCGACTCCATTTCCTAGTATTTCAGTTTTTACTTCTAAATTGTCTGCAACTGAATTTTTTTGCTTCTGTGCATCTGAACTTCTAGATACTGTGGGATTTCTTAGGGGAATAACAATTTCCTTAGGATCTTCATCATTCTTGCTGGCATCTTCATTTTTAACTATTATTGATTTGCTATCTAAACAGTCAATGTATTGCTTATCATTAGCATCCTTTGTCGGTCCTTTGGTAACACGCGGCTGTTTTACAACTTTACTAAAGGAAAAGGATATCTTCTTTCCACTTTCCGCCATTATACTCACTTAAGCTATTTTATTTTTTAAGTTGAGTTAAACGCGTTTCAGTTTATCATGCTACCTAACCTAATGTTTACACTTGCTGCTAAGTGTACTAACAGGTATGGACTACTTTTCAGTAATGCAGTTCTTTGTGTTTACCCACACATTAATTACTGTTTGTTTTAGGTCCACGAAGCACTAAACTCGAGATGAAACATAAACCTATATTTACTGTTTTAGAAAATAAAAGGAAAAAATGGTTTCATTTCCAAGAATGCTCGCTTAAATACTTTGAAATGAAATTATCTAGAAGACTGTGCAGTCAATGGAGGTTATGATTTGCGACGATATATTTTGAGATGTTTACTTACGCCGACTTATTTTATCCCACGAAGTAGCAAAACTTGTAAGAATGAATTTAGACAAAATATGTAGACTATGTCTTGAGGAGGTAAAGCCGCTGATAAATGTTCACGAATCAGACATCGGTGTCCCGGCGAAAATCGAAGCTTTATCTTCGGTGATTGAGGTTAGTCATATTATAAGTGATGACTGATTATATCGTCACCAGAGCTGATACACATTTTTGTCATAATCCCTTAAACTAACGTTTGTTATTGCTTATGGACTCTTTAAAAAGTATGACGAAGTATGCTGCCGTAGCGTGGGGTAATGTGTCTGCCTCACATTAAGGAGGTCGCGAGTTCGAATCTCGCTTAGGGTGAGTTTACTACATTTTTTTCGCGCTTTCCCTTATCCTGAGAAGACGCATGTCGAGTAAGTTTAAGCTCTGTGGACCCCGAGATCATTTGAGTAACATTTCACCGATTTCATTCATCATTTGATTTTTTTTTTTGGTAGTGTTTAACGCCAGCTTTAACTACTTTGGCACCGCAGGCGACGTCATCTGATATGACCAACCAGGTTAACAGCTCCCTGGAATTTCCCCAATCTTGCCCCCCTCCTCTTTTTTATGTATTTTTTTTTAATTTATTTTATGTTGCTTTAAGTTACAAAGTAGTCATATCGCGACATTATGTATTTTATTGCTTCATTTGCCCTTTAACTTCAATGGTCATAACAGAGTTTTGACTTGTAAAGCAACTCATATTACTGTAGGTTTAGAACATTAAGTTAATCACTTTTATATAATTAGATACATGCACATTCACTCTCATATTCATATTTCCAGATTCTGTGGGGGATAGGGAATAATTTTAGTTCAAGAAAAATTCCCACCCCATTTGGGAATCGAACCGAGTATGAAGTCAGCTCGCTGTCCACTCGACCACGAAGGCAGTCAACTTCAATATTGTTGACATGTACATGTTACAGCTGCCTTACTATGGATGTAGTAAATCCCAGGTTTTTCACAGTGTAGACATGAGAATTGTTCTGAGAAAATTCTTCACTAATTGAAAAATGTTTTTATGCTTTTTCTGGAGAACATCGATATTTTATTTTCCTTTTAGAATATATTCCATGCAAAATTTATTTATTAGGTTATTGATGCAATTATTTACCTATATATGGCCATAGAAATGTTTGCTTGTTGCCTTTGAATGTTTTGCTAGATTGCAAAATAGGATTTTTATGTGGGTAAAAAGGCATCTCTGATATTTTATGCACTATTTTGGATTTCTTTATCATTCGCTCCGGTGCCTCATTCACTGCACATTCCGGATTTTTAGGAGCATAATAAAAGTATTGTGCAATTCTTATGCAATTGATCACATGTTTGCCTTGGTAGTGAGTCATCACAGTTTGGATGCATAAACAGCATGGACGCTTGGTGCAACGTAGCAGAAACCTTCGGAACGTGGGACTCTTCATGAGAAAATGACTTCTCAATCCTCTTCCAAGTTTCAGCTTCCAGAAGCTTCCAGGAAGTTTTTATTTTCTAGCTATAGGTAAAAGGAGGAAGAATTACAGTGTTGTTGTAAATTGTACAGAGTTGTGAGTGACTGGAATGTTAGCATGTAATGGTGTGCAGGCCATGGATGATACACAACCATCTAAACGTCAAGTGAATTATTATCAGCAGTGAAATTAAGACTTTATTTGTAAATACTGTTGAGTCAATAAGGACATTTGTTACACTGGCGTTAGGAGTGGGATTATTCACATTGAGATGGAGGAGATGATGAAAAGCTTGTTTCCGAAATGAAGAAAAGGAATCCAGGAATGATCCAGCATGGTGAACATGGAAGAGAAAATGAAATCTGGAATGAAAAAAATAATGAAATTTGAAATTAAGGTGATTGAGGAGAGGATGGAATCTGCCATAGGAAAAATGGAAACAAAAGTAGAAAAAATGCAACTCGTCTTGGAAAAGATGGAAGATCAAATAAACTCAAGGAAAGAAAACATGAAGATAGAATTAATACCCACACTGACAGATGTGGAGGGAAGGATGAAGGAACTTAACAAATTTGTTAACGCCATGGAACAGATCGAACAACATGTTGACACCCTGGAGAGAATGGTGGCAGTGGTGAAGAACGAAATGCCATGGTGGAAAAGATGCTGTACGGAAGGTCGAAAGATGCCAAGGTATGACACAATATCTGCACTTGTCAAGGCACTCAAATATGACAGCACATCAACCTTTGAAGTCTTCCACTTAGAGTTTGCTGCCATTGCAGTTCATAACGGTGGTCATCAGAAGAAAATAAAAGTAAACAACTAATAGTAAGGCTCCAGGGATGGGTGGCAGAGGTACTAAATGCGATCCAGACATTGGTGAAGTTCGGGAAGATTGGGAGACTCTCGCAAACTGTTTCGGGAACCATTGCTTTGCTGCAGCTTAATGCAGGAGTTCGTTCTGCCCATTGAACAGCTACCAAACATAGCTTTGGTGAATCTACCACCGATATATGACAGCGTGTGATGTTTGGAGACACTAAGATGATTAACGGGAGAGTGCTTATAATGGTGGCAGCCAAGACCTCAGCTGAGCCCTGGTGTGTGCTGGGGATATGGCGATCGAGGTCACCTAGTGAAGAACTGCCAACTCTGCTGAACATGATGGACACTGACCAGGACATTCAGGCTAGTATGGAGTTACGGAAATGTGAGCCAGTTGTGAATATAATGCTGTATGACAAATTCAAACAACCAACACTGTAACAGGGCAAATTCAAACAACCAACACTGTAACAGGGCAAATTTTACCAACCAACACTGTAACAGGGCAAATTCAAACAACCAACACTGTAACAGGGCAAATTCAAACAGCCAACACTGTAACAGGACAAATTCAAACAGCCAACACTGTAACAGGGCAAATTCAAACAACCAACACTGTAACAGGGCAAATTCAAACAACCAACACTGCAACAGGGCAAATTCAAACAGCCAACACTGTAACAGGGCAAATTCAAACAGCCAACACTGTAACAGGGCAAATTCAAACAGCCAACACTGTAACAGGGCAAATTCAAACAACCAACACTATAACAGGGCAAATTCAAACGGCCAATACTCTAAAAGGGCAAATTCAAACAGCCAATACTGTAACAGGGCAAATTCAAACAACCAACACTGTAACAGGGCGAATTCAATCAGCCAATATTGTAAAAGGGCAAATTCAAACAGCCAACACTGTAACAGGGCAAATTCAAACAGCCAACACTGTAACAGGGCAAATTCAAACAACCAACACTGTAACAGGACAAATTCAACCAGCCAACACTGTAAAAGGGCAAATTCAAACAGCCAACACCGTAACAGGGCAAATTCAAACAGCCAACACTGTAACAGGGCAAATTCAAACAGCCAACACTGTAACAGGACAAATTCAACCAGCCAACACTGTAAAAGGGCAAATTCAAACAGCCAACACTGTAACAGGGCAAATTCAAACAACCAACACTGTAACAGGTCAAATTCAAACAGCCAATACAGTAAAAGTGCAAATTCAAACAGCCAACACTGTAACAGGGCAAATTCAAACAGCCAACACTGTAACAGGGCAAGTACAAACAGCCAATACTGTAACAGGGCAAGTACAAACAGCCAACACTGTAACAGGGCAAATTCAAACAGCCAATACTGTAACAGGGCAAATTCAAACAACCAACACTATAACAGGGCAAATTCAAACAGCCAATACTGTAAAAGGGCAAATTCAAACAACCAACATTGTAACAGAGCAAATTCAAACAACCAATACTGTAAAAGGGCAAATTCAAACAGCCAACACTGTAACAGGGCCTGGAGCTGTGGGTGAAAGACTTGATGAAGAGGGTGGCTGACTATCTAACTGCTACACAACTGCATCTACTCAACCAATACCAGCCTGACTTCAGCAAAGGGTATAGCGATGACGGTTGCCCTGACTGATTACTCAAATAATATCGACACCAGATATATGCAATCTATCCGACAACAACTAAGACGTGTTCCCCTGGCAAAGCAAGCAGAGGTATGGGATGTGCTGGAGGACATGAAATCTTCTTGTTGCAGAAGAACTGGGAGCTATGCTCACAGGTAGCTGAATGTGACCACCAGAAAGGACTGCTTCTTTTACAATAGATTGACAACACCCTGGACACACCTGCTGGTGCCCAGTGGTTCTCAATTTGGATTTGAAATCTGGATACTGGCAAGTGGCTGTAGATCCTAGAGACAAGGAAAAGACTGCATTCTTGACTAGCCAAAAGCTTTGGCAATTTACACATGTGCCCTTCGACCTCTACAATGTGCCAGCCTCATGAAATCAGTGATGAGAGAGTTGACTATGACACCTGCCTGCTTTATTTGGATGACATCTTTGTGGCAAGTAACATTGAAGAACATCTCGAACAAGATATTGCAAAGGCTACGGCCAGCATATTTGAAGTTGAATGGGAAATGCCATCTCTATTGTAAGGAAGTAAACTACATAGTCTCACCACCTGGACCCAAAAGACAAGTGAGAAGTGCAAAGTTTCAGGTGGCCAGCTGCCACCGCCACTTTGTTAGAGGTTTCTCCAATGTCGTGAAACCTCTCACCCTGCTGACGGAAGAGCACCAGAAGGGCAGAGAGTATGTTCCAGGTGGTAATGTCAGCACTCTACAGTTCCACATCCTGAACATTGATACTAGCAACACTGGCATTGGTGGTGTTGTAGCCCAGGTGCAGGATAGCCAGGAGGGGTAATTGCTCACTACAGCAAGATACTCTCCAAAATAGAAAAGAGCTAGTGTATTATCCAATGAGAGCTCTAGCCAGTAGTAAAGTCGCTGGAGCACTTCCACAATTACCTGTATGGACAGCCAATCCACCTGAGGACTGACCCCTCTGCCCTTATGTGGCTGTTTCAAGAACCTGGAGGCACAGAGGCTGCAAGAACCAACTTTACATCAGAACATTGGAAAGGAAGGAGCCACACCAATGCCATGTCCAGCATGCTGTTATTTCAGCAGTGCCTGTAGCTGGATGGGCTAGGCAGGGCTGAGGAGGGAGCAGCAGGCAGACGCCAACTTGGGGCCACTCTTGGGCATAAGTGGAGGTATGGCCTTGTCCAGCATGCTGTTATTTCAGCGGTGCCTGTAGCTGGATGGTCTAGGCAGGGCTGAGGAGGGAGCAGCTGGCGGACGCCAACTTGGGGCCACTCCTGGGCATAAGTGGAGGTATGGCCTTGTCCAGCATGCTGTTATTTCAGCGGTGCCTGTAGCTGGATGGTCTAGGCAGGGCTGAGGAGGGAGCAGCTGGCGGTCGCCAACTTGGGGCCACTCCTGGGCATAAGTAGAGGTATGGCCTTGTCCAGCATGCTGTTATTTCAGCGGTGCCTGTAGCTGGATGGTCTAGGCAGGGCTGAGGACGGAGCAGCTGGCGGTCGCCAACTTGGGGCCACTCTTGGGCATAAGTGGAGGTATGGCCTTGTCCAGCATGCTGTTATTTCAGCGGTGCCTGTAGCTGGATGGTCTAGGCAGGGCTGAGGAGGGAGCAGCTGGCGGACGCCAACTTGGGGCCATTCCTGGGCATAAGTAGAGGTATGGCCTTGTCCAGCATGCTGTTATTTCAGCGGTGCCTGTAGCTGGATGGTCTAGGCAGGGCTGAGGAGGGAGCAGTTGGCGGTCGCCAACTTGGGGCCACTCCTGGGCATAAGTAGAGGTATGGCCATGTCCAGCATGCTGTTATTTCAGCAGTGCCTGTAGCTGGATGGGCTAGGCAGGGCTGAGGAGGGAGCAGCTGGCGGACGCCAACTTGGGGCCATTCCTGGGCATAAGTGGAGGTATGGCCTTGTCCAGCATTCTGTTATTTCAGTGGTGCCTGTAGCTGGATGGTCTAGGCAGGGCTGAGGAGGGAGCAGCTGGCGGTCGCCAACTTGGGGCCACTCCTGGGCATAAGTAGAGGTATGGCCTAGGCCAAGCTGGGAGGACATCACACCAAGGAGTATTGTGTACAAGTCCTACTGGGCCCATCTGATGGGAAGGTCCAGAGAGAGCAGCTGATCCTCCCTCGGAGTAAGATTGCAGAAGTGCTGGACCCAGCCGAATCTCCAACAACAGTACTACTGGTTGAGACCACAGGCAGACACTGAGGGATGGTGCCCCAATGGTGTGAGCAGTCATGGCAGCCATGGTTGCATGCAGCAATATAGCATGAGTACACCCTTGGATCGCATAGCCTTTGATGTTGGTTTTTTTAGCATAAACATCACTTAGTATTTACTTACTGGGACTGGTTTTGGGAACACTTGTTCCCATATTGAACCCTTAATTCTGAGTAAATCTTGCTTTATTGGCATCAACAATTAGGGTGGAAGTGCATCACTTATGGAGGCATCTGGTATTGCATGACAGTAAATCAATATTCATGATATGGTCCTTTTTTTTCATGATGTAGATGTTCTCCCAGACATCTAATTCTGTGTGTTTATAAGTTGGTTTTAATGGTTTTGTATTAGGCATGATTTCATGACCTAAGGGCAATTGCTGATTTTTCTGTTTGTTTGTGTTTTAGGTGTCTCATGTGTTCCTTTAATCTGGTTTCCAAGCTGCTTTTTGTCCTTCCTATGTATACTAGATTACAGTCTGAGCATTTAATTTCATAAATTCCATTTTTTTTTGTTTGCTGAGATAGAACCTTTTAATTTTTTGCAAAGCAGTAGTTGTGCATATGTGCAAAGTTTCAGAATTATATGAGGTTTAGGGCATAAGATTGCCAAACATTTTTACTTTCTCTATACTATGTACATGGTGTATAGAGAAGGAATTGTATTACACCCAAAAATTTGATACCGAGATTTCACCGGAAGTATATGTTTTGAGACCCTCTGAATCCAAGAAAAGCATTTTTAGAAAAATGTCCGTGTGTGTGTGTGTGTCTGTGGGCAGCATAGCTCAAAAACGAAAAGACCAAACTTTGTATTTATGTTTGGTATTGTCCAAGGATGCGACACAAAGATTTAAAAAAAAAAAACCCGCCCCAAACTATCCTTTACAAAGAAAAAATTTCAACATTTTTTATTTTCTTTAAAATATCTCTAACAAATTTGATTAAAATATTAAAAATTGATTACAATATATAATTTACCTGACAAATAGAATATATATCTTGAATTTACTGGGAATAGTCTATGAAGACTACTTTATTTTGGATGAATTTTACGGAATTTTGCAAAACTGCTAAACCGTAATAGATGGACGAAACTTTTAACATACAAAAAATGTAGAGCTGTTAAAAGACACAATTTATGTTGTATAATTTTTACTTTCTCTAGCCCCATATGTACAATGTACATAGGGATAGAGAAGGTATTGTAATGCATCCAAAAATTTGATACTGAGATTTCACTGGAAATATATGTTTTGGGGTCCTCTGAATCCGAAAAAAGCTTTTTAAAAAAAGGTCTGTGTGTGTGTGTGTGTGCGTGTGTGTCTGTCTGTGTGTCTGTGTGTGTGTGTGTCTGTGGACAGCATAGCCCCAAAACGAAAAGACTGTTAAATACCAAACTTGATATTTAGGTTTAGTATCTTCCAAGGATGCAACATGAAGATTTTCAAAAAGATCCCCCCCCCCACCACAAACTACCCTTTACATGGAAACAATTTCAAAAGTTTTGATTTTCTTAAAAATGGACGTACAGGACATAAATTGTGTGTTTTGTCGTGATGTACATTTTTTATCTAGTGAGTATTTTACTATCTCTTACGGTTTAGCAGTTAAGCAAAATTCGGCAACATTCATCCAGAATACAGAAGTCTTCAGAAGCTATTCCCAAAAAATTTGAGATATACATTTTATTTCGGACATAAATAGCTTTAATATACGGTATGTTAATCAAAATCGTTAGAGCAATATTGGATATTCCTTGTTATTGGTTTCAATTTGTGAAGTACTTAAACTTTTCTCTGACAGGAAGTGTCTGTTTTTCTTTTGTTCTACTCCTGACCAAGCAAAGAAGTGATTTGCAATGTTAATTGCTTAACAATAGCTTTTAAAACATTTGGCAATCACTTTAGCATAGCTCATTCCCTTATTCCCATCTACTTATAAGGAACTAAGTAATAAGAACATTCTGCTAATGTTTATCTCGATTAGAATTGTGTACATCGAAAAATAATCTTTTATAGGTTTGTAGAGCAGCTAGAGAACATCATGTGAGTCTAACACATATTTTTTTTCTTGGAGTTGATCATTTTTAAGATATTCCTTCTTTTTGGTTTCAGCTTTAAAAAACATAATTTTCTCATACAGGAATTTGTGAACTTCTATCCATACAAACAAAAGAACTTCAGTCACATGGCAACCAGCTTTTGACCATCACTTTAACCAATGCTACTCCCTTATTTCGCTTTTACTTACAAGGAAACAAGCAATAAGACTATTTCTGCTATTTTATTCTCGATTAGATGAAGTAAATAGAATAATTTGTTGCAGAGATGTACAGAAAGTCATGTGAATGGAACACATCAGATTTTTTTTTTTTTTATGTTGAGAAAATGAGTGCATGTGGAACAAGGCCTCAGAATTTTGCTTCACTTAATATTTATTAAGGTAGTTGACTGGTCATTATGGGTTTCATGTTTCATCTGAAGTTAATACCCATTAGAACTGCCTTTCTTTGTACTCTGGTACACTTGACACTTTCACAAAATAAAATAGCTGCCACGACTTGTGCTCCAACTTTAGAATTTCTTGTTGACTAGAAAATAAACTTCTAAAATTTAGTGTATCTTTAAAATATTTTTTCTCTAGTTATTATTTTTAAGTTCCTCCTCAAGAAAAAAAAGTTATGTGCCTGCATAGCAGGTTTTAGTCAACGTATTGGGTAACTATTTTTAAAATTTCATTTTCATAAATTGAGATTGCAGCATAAGGAGCATTTTAATGTTGAAAAAAATTCATTGCAACCGACAAATTGAATAAGGAACTGTAAACTTTTACTTAAGGTTCCTCTTTTGAAACTGATTAAAACATAACTACAAAACCTTGCAGAAATATTATTGATTCTTTTGAATATGTGTGGGTGTGGGGATGGGGGTGAGTTTTGGTGTGTGTATGTGTGTGTGTGTGTGTGTGTAACCTCTCTTTTTCCACTGCGCAAGAAATCCGAGAGTCGCTGGCAAAGGCACACTGGAGTCCTTATCTTAAATAAGTGCTGAAAATATTGAGCATCTGCTCCCAAACAGACAGTATAACAAGTTAAACTTAGTGATAACATGACAAGTTTAGACCAGTGCTGCTCCCAAACAGACAGTATAACAAGTTAAACTTAGTGATAACATGACAAGCTTAAACCAGTGCTGCTCCCAAACAGACAGTATAACAAGTTAAACTTAGTGGTAACATGACAAGCTTAGACCAGTGCTGCTCCCAAACAGACAGTATAACAAGTTAAACTTAGTGATAACATGACAAGCTTAGACCAGTGCTGCTCCCAAACAGACAGTATAACAAGTTAAACTTAGTGGTAACATAACAAGTTTAGACCAGTGCTGCTCCCAAACAGACAGTATAACAAGTTAAACTTAGTGATAACATGACAAGTTTAGACCAGTGCTGCTCCCAAACAGACAGTATAACAAGTTAAACTTAGTGGTAACATAACAAGTTTAGACCAGTGCTGCTCCCAAACAGACAGTATAACAAGTTAAACTTAGTGGTAACATGACAAGTTTAGACCAGTGCTGCTCCCAAACAGACAGTATAACAAGTTAAACTTAGTGATAACATGACAAGTTTAGACCAGTGCTGCTCCCAAACAGACAGTATAACAAGTTAAACTTAGTGGTAACATAACAAGTTTAGACCAGTGCTGCTCCCAAACAGACAGTATAACAAGTTAAACTTAGTGGTAACATGACAAGTTTAGACCAGTGCTGCTCCCAAACAGCCAGTATAACAAGTTAAACTTAGTGATAACATGACAAGTTTAGACCAGTGCTGCTCCCAAACAGACAGTATAACAAGTTAAACTGAGTGATAACATGACAAGCTTAAACCAGTGCTGCTCCCAAACAGACAGTATAACAACTTAAACTTAGTGGTAACATGACAAGCTTAGACCAGTGCTGCTCCCAAACAGACAGTATAACAAGTTAAACTTAGTGATAACATGACAAGCTTAGACCAGTGCTGCTCCCAAACAGACAGTATAACAAGTTAAACTTAGTGGTAACATGACAAGTTTAGACCAGTGCTGCTCCCAAACAGACAGTATAACAAGTTAAACTTAGTGGTAACATGACAAGTTTAGACCAGTGCTGCTCCCAAACAGACAGTATAACAAGTTAAACTTAGTGATAACATGACAAGCTTAGACCAGTGCTGCTCCCAAACAGAGAGTATAACAAGTTAAACTTAGTGGTAACATGACAAGTTTAGACCAGTGCTGCTCCCAAACAGACAGTATAACAAGTTAAACTTAGTGGTAACATGACAAGTTTAGACCAGTGCTGCTCCCAAACAGACAGTATAACAAGTTAAACTTAGTGATAACATGACAAGCTTAGACCAGTGCTGCTCCCAAACAGAGAGTATAACAAGTTAAACTTAGTGGTAACATGACAAGTTTAGACCAGTGCTGCTCCCAAACAGACAGTATAACAAGTTAAACTTAGTGGTAACATGACAAGTTTAGACCAGTGCTGCTCCCAAACAGACAGTATAAGAAGTTAAACTTAGTGATAACATGACAAGCTTAGACCAGTGCTGCTCCCAAACAGACAGTATAACATGACAAGCTTAGACCAGTGCTGCTCCCAAAATGACAGTATAACATGATAAGCTTAGACCAGTGCTGCTCCCAAACAGACAGTATAACAAGTTAAACTTAGTGATAATGTGACAAGCTTAGACCAGTGCTGCTCCCAAACAGACAGTGTAACAAGTTAAACTTAGTGATAACGAGACTAGGATTCCTGCTGCTAAGAGACCAGTGCTGCCTGTATGTCAACATTTCCCTAATTAATTCAAAATCTTGTCAAGCCAAGTTTTTACCTGGCTAGAAGCCCGAGAAGATTTTGAATTCATATGTCGCCAGGAAAGCTTCAGTTCTTATTTTAATTTCCCTAATTTATGTTAATATACATATATTAGTGCACCTTTGCCACTATCACTTTCCTGGTGACTCTTGGACCTCTCGTGCAGTGGAGAGAGGCTGTGAGAGGGAATACCTTATAATTTAATGACCCACCCTGGGTGTTTACTTTATTTGTGATCTGTCACACAAGAAATTTCATTGATTCCACAACTGATGGGGTGAGTTTTTGTCTCTTTCTAGTGAGATGATCATACTTAATGTTGATGCCATAACTGATGGGGTGAGTTTATGTGTCTCTCTCTAGTGACAGACAATCGTACTTAATGTTGATGCCATAACTGATGGGGTGAGTTTATGTGTCTCTCTCTAGTGACAGACAATCGTACTTAATGTTGATGCCATAACTGATGGGGTGAGTTTATGTGTGTCTCTCTAGTGACAGACAATCATACTTAATGTTGATGCCATATCTGATGGGGTGAGTTTATGTGTGTCTCTCTAGTGACAGACAATCATACTTAATGTTGATGCCATAACTGATGACATAACTGATGTGGTGAGTTTATGTCTCTCTCTAGTGACAGACGATCATACTTAATGTTGATGCCATAACTGATGGGGTGAGTTTATGTGTGTCTCTCTAGTGACAGACAATCATACTTAATGTTGATGCCATAACTGATGACATAACTGATGTGGTGAGTTTATGTCTCTCTCTAGTGACAGACGATCATACTTAATGTTGATGCCATAACTGATGGGGTGAGTTTATGTGTCTCTCTCTAGTGACAGACGATCATACTTAATGTTGATGCCATAACTGATGTGGTGAGTTTATGTGTGTCTCTCTAGTGACAGATGATCATACTTAATGTTGATGCCATAACTGATGGGGTGAGTTTATGTGTCTCTCTCTAGTGACAGACGATCATACTTAATGTTGATGCCATAACTGATGGGGTGAGTTTATGTGTCTCTCTCTAGTGACAGACAATTTTACTTAATGTTGATGCCATAACTGATGTGGTGAGTTTATGTGTCTCTCTAGTGACAGACGATCATATTTAATGTTGATGCCATAACTGATGGGGTGAGTTTATGTGTCTCTCTCTAGTGACAGACGATCATACTTAATGTTGATGCCATAACTGATGGGGTGAGTTTATGTGTCTCTCTAGTGACAGACGATCATATTTAATGTTGATGCCATAACTGATGTGGTGAGTTTATGTGTCTCTCTAGTGACAGACGATCATATTTAATGTTGATGCCATAACTGATGTGGTGAGTTTATGTGTCTCTCTCTAGTGACAGACGATCATACTTAATGTTGATGCCATAACTGATGGGGTGAGTTTATGTGTCTCTCTAGTGACAGACAATTTTACTTAATGTTGATGCCATAACTGATGGGGTGAGTTTATGTGTGTCTCTCTAGTGACAGACGATCATACTTAATGTTGATGCCATAACTGATGTGGTGAGTTTATGTGTCTCTCTCTAGTGACAGACGATCATACTTAATGTTGATGCCATAACTGATGTGGTGAGTTTATGTGTCTCTCTCTAGTGACAGACAATTTTACTTAATGTTGATGCCATAACTGATGTGGTGAGTTTATGTGTCTCTCTCTAGTGACAGACGATCGTACTTAATGTTGATGCCATAACTGATGGGGTGAGTTTATGTGTGTCTCTCTAGTGACAGACGATCATACTTAATGTTGATGCCATAACTGATGTGGTGAGTTTATGTGTGTCTCTCTAGTGACAGACGATCATACTTAATGTTGATGCCATAACTGATGTGGTGAGTTTATGTGTCTCTCTCTAGTGACAGACGATCATACTTAATGTTGATGCCATAACTGATGTGGTGAGTTTATGTGTGTCTCTCTAGTGACAGACGATCATACTTAATGTTGATGCCATAACTGATGGGGTGAGTTTATGTGTCTCTCTCTAGTGACAGACAATTATACTTAATGTTGATGCCATAACTGATGGGGTGAGTTTATGTGTCTCTCTCTAGTGACAGACGATCATACTTAATGTTGATGCCATAACTGATGGGGTGAGTTTATGTGTCTCTCTCTAGTGACAGACGATCATACTTAATGTTGATGCCATAACTGATGTGGTGAGTTTATGTGTCTCTCTCTAGTGACAGACGATCATACTTAATGTTGATGCCATAACTGATGGGGTGAGTTTATGTGTCTCTCTCTAGTGACAGACAATTATACTTAATGTTGATGCCATAACTGATGGGGTGAGTTTATGTGTCTCTCTCTAGTGACAGACGATCATACTTAATGTTGATGCCATAACTGATGGGGTGAGTTTATGTGTCTCTCTCTAGTGACAGACGATCATACTTAATGTTGATGCCATAACTGATGTGGTGAGTTTATGTGTGTCTCTCTAGTGACAGACGATCATACTTAATGTTGATGCCATAACTGATGTGGTGAGTTTATGTGTGTCTCTCTAGTGACAGACGATCATACTTAATGTTGATGCCATAACTGATGACATAACTGATGTGGTGAGTTTATGTGTCTCTCTCTAGTGACAGACAATTATACTTAATGTTGATGACATAACTGATGTGAGTTTATGTGTGTCTCTCTAGTGACAGACGATCATACTTAATGTTGATGCCATAACTGATGACATAACTGATGTGGTGAGTTTATGTGTCTCTCTCTAGTGACAGACGATCATACTTAATGTTGATGCCATAACTGATGACATAACTGATGTGAGTTTATGTGTGTCTCTCTAGTGACAGACGATCATACTTAATGTTGATGCCATAACTGATGTGGTGAGTTTATGTGTGTCTCTCTAGTGACAGACGATCATACTTAATGTTGATGCCATAACTGATGTGGTGAGTTTATGTGTGTCTCTCTAGTGACAGACGATCATACTTAATGTTGATGCCATAACTGATGTGGGGAGTTTATGTGTCTCTCTAGTGACAGACGATCATACTTAATGTTGATGCCATAACTGATGTGGGGAGTTAATGTGTGTCTCTCTAGTGACAGACGATCATACTTAATGTTGATGCCATAACTGATGTGGTGAGTTTATGTGTCTCTCTAGTGACAGACGATCATACTTAATGTTGATGAGGTTACCAAAGTCACTGGGTGGCAGCGCTGTCAAAGCTTGTTTACGGAAGTGATAATGCTGTTCTGTCCTTGGAGAGAGGACTTGCCCTCTAGTGGCATGTGTTCGCACTTGATGGTTTGAATTGGATATTGTATCTGTGTAGCGGAGAACTGAAGATGTCCACCGTAGTTGTGGACGAAACGTCTGGTACTCCTAACACCAGCAGACCACGGCAAAACAGCCCGGAAACAGTTCTTAGTTACGGTATAAATTATGTTTATACAAAGGTGACTCCTAAAAGTTTTGAGAATGACAAGAATGAGTATTTGTTAGCTGAAACAGCTTTTCCTAACTTCAGATATGAACATGTAAAAGTGTTAGTGAGCACCATAGATGTATATATAGCAGGTGTTGCAGGGATGGATCTCAAGTAAGAGCATTTCTGTGCTATGACTTTAAAGTTGGTTTAGGGGAGAAAAATGGCATCATGCATTTGGGGAAATTTGCCCACCATATCCTTCATTTGATGGTTAGTGGAATTTGGAAGAAGGGATTTCCAATATAGAATGGGATGCTGAGAACCACAGCAGTTAAAGAGCATCCAGAAATTAAACTCCATTTCCATTTTTTCGAAGGTGATGCCAGCCAGCTACAGCAACAATGGATGAAAGTAAAAACACAGTGCATATTGCAGGAAGATCATTCTTGAACATATAATCAGGTTCAAGAAGCCCTGAATATTATATTGGCAGCAGTGAAACAAAAACTTCATTCAGGAAGCTCTGCAGTTGCTGTATCCTCCTTGTGTGCAATGTGCCAGGAAATGTTTGAAAAATTCAATAGAGGAAGATCCCAAAACAATGTCACATGTGACAAAAATTAAGTTTTCCAATATGTTCCAGAAACTAAAGGAGAATGGTTGTGTTTGAGGGACAAAAGACGTTACTGCTACATTGTATACCACAAGTGATCAATAAACTGAGAAAAAAGTGTTCCTAGACTGGTCTGTATGGAATTTTGTTGCACCTTTGTCCACACTGCACAAGAAACAAGCTATACAAGGAGAGATCCCTGACAGTTGCTTTGCCACTTCATCCTGTCCACGACTGCAGCAGGTCTATAAGCCATTTTCAAGAAAACAAACTAAAGCCTAGCACAACATTACATCAGAACACGTAGAAAAGTGTGTAACAAATGAAAATAGCAAATACTTGGGGGCTAACAGAAACTGCTTTAAGGAATGTTTCTTGCAATAAGGATGACATCAATGTTTACCTAGCATGAGTCTATTGGCAGACAGTGTCTTGTCTAGATGGCCTGGGTTCAATCCAGTCAACCACGTGTGAGATTTGTGGTGGACAGGGTTTCCCCCGCCATCACATTCCACCAGTGTCTCACCTAGATGGCCTGGGTTCAATCCAGTCAACCACATGTGAGATTTGTGGTGGACAGGGTTTCCCCCGCCATCACATTCCACCAGTGTCTCACCTAGATGGCCTGGGTTCGATCCAGTGAACTACATGTGAGATTTGTGGTGGACAAAGTGGCGCAGGGGTGGGTTTCCCCCGCCATTATATTCCACCAGTGCTCCATGAATCACCAGTATCTCACCTAGACGGCCTGGGTTCGATCCAGTGAACTACATGTGAGATTTGTGGTGGACAAATTGGCGCAAGGGTGGGTTTCCCCCACCATCACATTCCACCAGTGTCTCACCTAGACGGCCTGGGTTCGATCGAGTCAACCACATGTGAGATTTGTGGTGGACAAAGTGGCGCAGGGGTGGGTTTCCCCCGCCATCACATTCCACCAGTGCTCCATGTATCACCAGTGTCTCACCTAGATGGCCTGGGTTCGATCCAGTGAACTACATGTGAGATTTGTGGTGGACAAAGTGGCGCAGGGGTGGGTTTCCCCCGCCATTGCTCCATGAATCACCAGTATCTCACCTAGACGGCCTGGGTTCGATCCAGTGAACTACATGTGAGATTTGTGGTGGACAAATTGGCGCAAGGGTGGGTTTCCCCCGCCATTATATTCCACCAGTGCTCCATGTATCACCAGTGTCTCACCTAGACGGCCTGGGTTCGATCCAGTGACCTACATGTGAGATTTGTGGTGGACAAATTGGCGCAAGGGTGGGTTTCCCCCGCCATCACATTCCACCAGTGCTCCATATATCACCAGTGTCTCACCTAGACGGCCTGGGTTCGATCGAGTCAACCACATGTGAGATTTGTGGTGGACAAAGCGACACAGGGGTAGGCCATGACATTCTACCGGTGCTCCATGTATCACCAGTGTCATCGCCTATGGTGCCACGGTAGTAAAAGCAGGCATTAAACACTATCAAAAACAAAAAAAATTAGACTGTGTGCTGACTGTCAGGGATCTCTCTGAGGCTAGTAAACTTTACGAGATAGACAAAAACTTGTTGCACAAGAAATGTGCTTGCTTGGTTGGTATCTAGTGCTGACTGTCAGGGATCTCTCTGAGGCTAGTAAACTGTAAGGGATAGACAAAAGCTTGCTGCACAAGAAATGTGGTTGCTATGGTTGGTATCTAGTGCTGACTGTCAGGGATCTCTCTGAGGCAAGTAAACTGTAAGAGATAGACAAAAACTTGCTGACAAGAAATGTGCTTGGTTGGTATCTAGTGCTGACTGTCAGGGATCTCTCTGAGGCTAGTAAACTGTAATAGATAGACAAAAACTTGCTGCACAAGAAATGTGCTTGCTTGGTATCTAGTGCTGACTGTCAGGGATCTCTCTGAGGCAAGTAAACTGTAAGAGATACACAAAACCTTGCTTCACAAGAAATGTGGTTGCTATGGTTGGTATCTAGTGCTGACTGTCAGGGATCTCTCTGAGGCAAGTAAACTGTAAGAGACAGACAAAAACTTGCTACACAAGAAATGTGGTTGGTTGGTATCTAGTGCTGACTGTCAGGGATCTCCCTGAAGCTAGTAAACTGTAAGAGATAGACAAAAACTTGCTACACAAGAAATGTGGTTGGTTGGTATCTAGTGCTGACTGTCAGGGATCTCCCTGAGGCTAGTAAACTGTAAGAGACAGACAAAAACTTGCTACACAAGAAATGTGGTTGGTTGGTATCTAGTGCTGACTGTCAGGGATCTCTCTGAGGCTAGTAAACTGTAAGAGATAGACAAAAACTTGCTACACAAGAAATGTGGTTGGTTGGTATCTAGTGCTGACTGTCAGGGATCTCTCTGAGGCAAGTAAACTGTAAGAGACAGACAAAAACTTGCTACACAAGAAATGTGGTTGGTTGGTATCTAATGCTGACTGTCAGGGATCTCTCTGAGGTTAGTAAACTGTAAGAGATAGACAAAAACTTGCTACACAAGAAATGTGGTTGCTTGGTTGGTATCTAGTTCTGACTGTCAGGGATCTCCCTGAAGCTAGTAAACTGTAAGAGATAGACAAAAACTTGCTGCACAAGTAATGTGGTAGTTGGTGTCTAGTGCTGACTGTCAGGGATCTCCCTGAAGCTAGTAAACTGTAAGAGATAGACAAAAACTTGCTGCACAAGTAATGTGGTAGTTGGTGTCTAGTGCTGACTGTCAGGGATCTCCCTGAAGCTAGTAAACTGTAAGAGATAGACAAAAACTTGCTACACAAGAAATGTGGTTGGTTGGTATCTAGTGCTGACAGGGATCACTCAGAGGCTAGTAAACTGTAACAGATAGACAAAAACTTGCTGCACAAGAAATGTGGTTGCTATGGTTGGTATCTAGTACTGACTGGCAGGGATCTCTCTGAGGCTAGTAAACTGTAAGAGATAGACAAAAGCTTGCTGCACAGGAAAAGTGGTTGCTTGGTGTCTAGTGCTGACTATCAGGGATCTCTCTGAGGCTATTAATCTGTAACAAATAGACAAAAACTTGCTACACAAGAAGTATGCTTGGTTGGTTGCTATCTAGTACTGACTGTCAGGGATCTCTCTGAGGCTAGTAAACTGTAAGAGATAGACAAAAACTTGCTACAGAAGAAGTGTGGTTGCTTGGTTGGTATCTAGTGCTGACTGTCAGGGATCACTCTGAGGCTGGTAAACTGTAACAGATAGACAAAAACTTGCTACACAAGAAGTGTACTTGGTTGGTTGCTATCTAGTGCTGACTGTCAGGGATCTCTCTGAGGCTAGTAAACTGTAAGAGATAGACATAAACTTGCTGCACAGGAAATGTGGTTGGTTGGTATCTAGTGCTGACTGTCAGGGATCTCTCTGAGGCTATTAAACTGTAAGAGATAGACAAAAACTTGCTACACAAGAAGTGTGCTTGTTTGGTTGGTATCTAGTGCTGACTGTCAGGGATCTCCCTGAGGCTAGTAAACTGTAAGAGATAGACAAAAACTTGCTACACAAGAAGTGTGCTTGGTTGGTATCTAGTGCTGACTGTCAGGGATCTCTCTGAGGCTAGTAAACTGTAACAGTTAGACAAAAACTTGCTACACAAGAAATGTGGTTGGTTGGCTGCTATCTAGTGCTGACTGTCAGGGATCACTTTGAGACTAGTAAACTGTAACAGATAAACAAAAACTTGCTGCTCAAGAAATGTGGTTACTTGGTTGGTATCTAGTGTTGAACAGTTGTCAGTGAATCCTGTTAGAGTCTAAAAGTTGCTACACAGCATTTTCTTGGTAATGTAGTGATTCTGGTCATTCTCTTGGCTTTCCTTTTGTTTGTAATACATTACCTTCTTTAATTTTGTTATTATATGTTGATATAATGATTCTTTTGATAGAGTGATAACTTATTGGATCAGATGAATTTGATGTCATTTTACTGCCTTTCTTATCTAGTTAGAGAATTCGAGCTCTAGGGGATCATTTCATTTTCTTTCCTGTTCATACCTTTCTTTTCTTAGGTGATATAACTGCCATTTATGTGCCCAATTTTAAAAGATTACAAAAAATTTAATAAAAACAAAAAATGTAGAGCTCCTTTAACACACAATTTATGACTTACACTATTTTACTTTCTCTACACGTACTATGTACATAGTGTATAGAGAATGTATTGCACTCCACCCAGAAATTTGATGCCAAGATTTCACCGGAAATATATGTTTTATGGTCCACTGTATCCAAAAAAAGCATTTTCATGAAAAGCTCTGTGTGTGTGAGACACAGTGTGTCCGTGAACACCTTAACTCAAAAACAAAAAGTCAGTAAAATACCATTCCAGGGATGCAACACAAAGATGCTGAGAAAAATCCCCCCACACTAAGCTACCCTTTTCATGGAGCTTTTTTTGAAATTTTTGATTTTCTCAAAAATGGGTAACAATTTTCGTTAAAATATCTTATATTAAAGATATTTACCTGACAAGTAATATGTATATCTGGAATTTTCTGGGAATGCCCTCTGAAGACTACTTTATTCTGGATGAATTTTATGAAAGTTTGCATAACTGCTAAACCGTAAGAGGTGGACAAAAAGCTACCACACAAAAAAATGTGGAGCACATTAAAACACACAATTTATGTTATATAAATTTTTTTTCATGGAGTTGATTGTTTTTGAAACATTCCTTGTTTTTGGTTTCAGCTTTGAATAACTTATACTTTTCTCATAAAGGAATTTGTAAACTCATGTCCATACAAACAAAGGAACTTCAGTCACATAGCAACCAGCTTTTGACTATCACTTTAACCTATGGTACCCTCTTATTTCGCTTCTACTTACAATGAAGCAAGTAATAAGAGTATTTGTGCTAATTTTTTCTCGTTTAGTGTGAAGTAAATTGAAGCATAAGCTTACTAACAACAATTTGTTGGAGAGTTGTAGAGAAAGTGATGTGAATGGAGCACATGAGAGTTTTTCTCTTGAGCATTACAGCAAGTTGTGTTTTACAGATTAAGGAGGGTGATGGTTTCCCAGACCAGGTTTGCCAGTTTTGTGTGGACCAGCTGGAGGCATGCTGCAGGTTTATACAGAAATGTGAGCACTCAGATTATGCTTTGAAGCAATATCTACAGAAACAGGAAGAACACGTAGCAAAGGTAAGTCTGTCTCTAAGCAATATCACTTAGAAGGCATTCACATAGAAACATGCAAGGCGCAATGCAAGAGTTTGCAAACTCCAAACTTTATTGTTGCATTGCATGCAAAGAGGAAGAATTCTTCTTCTTTTCTCTAAGCATTGCCTATGAATTCAATCAATAACAAGTGATTGCACTGCAAGATTTTGTAGGGCCTGCTGTACATGCATGCTCTGCTATTTGGCCATGCCTCAGGAGGTTATGTCAGTCTCCTTGTGAATCCCTCTTTGATTTAACGGATGTAACTATCATCTGTGTCTAGATATCTTTGTTCTCATAAATCAAAGACACAGAGAGATAATTCTTAGTTCATTAAATGTGCAGCTTTATCACTTTCTAGTCTCTATGCTTGTACTATTTTCAGTAATTTTGAATGAGCAATTATTGTGACGTCATTGCCACAAGCGTCAGTTGTTAGTATGTAATGTATTTATTTTGTAAAAGATTGAGTGAATTTTCTTACGTGGAATTGTTGGCTATGTTGTTCAGTTTGTAACTTGAAGATATTCGCATGTAACTTGCAGATCTAGAAACCCGTGCCAACTTCTTGCATTGTGAATGGTGTTTCCTTGCATCTGCACTTTGCTATGTTACGTCTGTGCTTGCATCTCATTGTGAATGCAGCATTACACTACTCTTGGTCTAAACCTACATTGCTTGGCATTGTCATTTGACAACAAAAACAATCATAGAGTTCAGTATTCTTAGTGCGCTTCTTTTCTACTTTTATATTACACTAATTTTCAACAATAGCTTCTGTTTATTTTATACTGTTTAACGCCCTCTTTAACTACTTATGGTTGCTTGGGATCAAACCCGGGTCGTCTAGGTGAGAGGCGAGTGGTCTAACCACTCGGCCATGGCTATATATTGTAAAATGTTAATATTTTTGCAATAAAACTATTTATTTATCCTGGTTGGGGTTAAGGTCTTCTCTTCCACTCTACCAGGCAACACACCAAATTCAACACAGCAATGGTATAATAAATAAAGGAATAAATAACAAAAATACAATTCTATACAACATATATAAAAAGGTGCAACAAATATACTCAAATGAAAAGAAAAACTGCAAACAAAATTATTTTAAGTGAAATATTCATATAGGTTGAAATACACATTACTTGCCAACAATACAATAAATGAAAGTAGTGATACAGCAGCAGATTAGGCTTAGTTACAAATGTATGTCCTAATTTTGTGCTTGAACAGTCCCTTACGTCTTCAGGGACACAACTCCAAACACGAGATAAATCTATTGTAAATGATGAGCAGGTATAGCAAGAAGGAAAGAGTGTCATGAGCGAGTTTCTCCATTATGGCAGTCAGAAAGAAATTTGAAGCAAACATTTAGATAGTTTGGAATTTGAGAATGAAGGGGTTGATAGAGAAATGATAAAGAATGCAATTTTCTTCTATCCCTTAGCTATATAGTGTTTTTTTACTTTCTCTACATGTACTATATACATAGTATATAGAGAAGGTATTGCATTCCACCCAAAAATATATCGCCTGTGATGCCATAAGTTGTAAAAGCAGGGTTAAACACTACCCAAAAAAAAAAAAAAACACCCAAAAATTTGAGACCGAGATTTCACCAGAAATACATGTTATGGGCCCCCTGAATCCAAAAAAATAATTTTCAGAAAAAGGTCCATGTGTTTGTGTGTCCGTGGACAGCATAGCTCAAAAACAAAAAGACCGTTGAATACCAAACTTGGTATTTAAGTTTGGTATCTTCCAAGGATGCGACATGAAGATTTTCAACAAAATCCCCCCAGCCCAAACTATCCTTTACATGGAATTTTTTTCAAAAACTTTGATTTTCTTAAAAATGGCTCTAACGATTTTGATTAAAATATTGTATTCTAAAGATATTTATCTGACAAATAAAATGTGTATCTCGAATTTTCTGGGAATAGCCTCTGAAGACTACTTTATTCAGGATCAATTTTGCATAACTGCTAAGCCATAACGGATGGACAAAAACTTACCACACAAAAAATGTAGAGCACATTCAAACATACCATTTATGTCATATCCTTTTTTTTGTTGGAGTTGATCATCTTTTAGATATTCCGTGTTTTTGGTTTCAGCTTTGAAAAACTTATACTTTTCTTATACAGGAATTTGTCAACTCCTGTGCATACAAACAAAGGAACTTCAGTCACATAGCAACCAGCTTTTGACTATCACTTTAACCTATGGTGCTTCCTTATTTCTCTTCTACTTACAAGAAAGCAAGTAATAAGGTTATTTCTGCTAATTTTTTCTCAATTAGCATACAGTAAATAGAAGCATAAACTTTTTAACAATAATTTGTTACAGAAATGTAGAGAAAGTCACGAGAATGGAACACATCAGGTTTTTTTAAATAATAAAGTGCAAAATCCATGCAACTGTGGTCAAATGTAACCTTGTCAGTATCGAAGTGTGTCATGACACCAGTTATTTTACTTGGCCCCTCCCCATCCTTTACATTTGACTGCAGTTGCTGGGATGATAGTGTTGTATCACCCTAACAGTCATGGCTATTCAAGTCACTTCAGTTGTGGTGCCAGAGAAAAGCATATAAAATCTGGTTTCTAAATTAAAGGAAAAGGGACATATGTGGCAAAATAATTCATGCAATGTAGGGTTAAGTGGCCCAACTGCTTAGTTGTTCCTGCTGATCCCAAGGTCGGGGGTTCCAACCTAGTGCACACTGATGGCTAAAAGGAACAGACATGCCCTTGTCATTGGGCTTGTTAAAGTATTCCAGCATGTCATATCAACCTAATAGTCTATAAAATACAGATAATTTATTTATTTTTACTTTCTCTACACATACAATATACATAGTATATAGAAAAGATATTGTATTTTACACAAAAGTTCCATTCCGAAATTTCACCAGAAATACATGTTTCAGGATGCCTGAATCCAAAAGAAGTAGTTTTAGAAAAAGGTAAGTGTGTGTAGTCTGTCTGTATGTCTGTGGACAAAATAGCTCAAAAACAAAAAGTCAGTTAATTACCAAACTTGGTATTTATGTTGAGTATCTTCCAAGAATGTGACACAAAGATTTAAAAAAAAAAAATCCCCCCTTCCCCAATTACCCTTTACATGGAACATTTTTCGAAAATTTCGGTTTTTTTAAAAATGACTAACAATTTTGATTAAGTTACTTTATGCTTAAGATATTTTTATGACAAAATGTATATTTGAATTTTCTGGTAATAGGCTCTGAAGACCTCTTCATTCTAGATGCATTTTATATAACTGGCAAACTGTAAGAGGTGCACAAAAACTTACTACACAAAAAATGTTGATCTCGTTAAAACTCACAATTTATGTCATATACATTCTTTTTTTATTTGTAGAGTTAATTGTTTTTCAGATATTCCAGGTTATTGCTTTCAATTTGAAGCCACTTAAATTTCTCTCAAACAGGAATACATCTTTTTTTATCATTTTGCATTTGCTTACTCCTGACAAGCAAAGAGATTGGAATTTCAATTGTTTTAGCCCATGCATTTTCTTATTTAACATCTACTTACAAGGAACCAAGTAATAAGACAATTTCTGCTATTGTTTACCTCGTTTAACATGAAGTAGAATAAACTTTTTAACGATAGTTTGTTACAGAGATGTAGAGAAAGTCATGTAAATGGAATACATCAGATTTTTTATTTCTCTACACTTACTATGTACATAGTGTATAGAGAAGGTATTGTAATGCACCCAAAAATTTGAAATCCTGAACTTTCTGGGAATAGTTTGTGAAGACTCTTTATTCTGGATGAATTTTACAGAATTTTGCATAACTGCTAAACCGTAAGAGATAACAAAAACCTACTACACAAAAGATTTAGAGCTCGTTAAAACACAGAATTTATATTATATACATTTTTTTGTGGAGTTGATTATTTTTGAGATGTTCTTTGTTTTTGGTTTCAGTTTTGAAAAACTTACACTTTTCTCTTACAGGAATTTGTCCACTCCTGTCCATACAAACAAAGGAACTTCAGTCACATAGTAACCAGCTTTTGACTATCACTTTAACCTATGCTACTCCCTTATTTTGCTTCCACTTACAGTGAAGCAAGTATTTTCTCGATTAGCATGAAGTAAATAGAAGCATAAGCTTTTTAACAATAATTTGTTATAGAGATGTAGAGAAAGTCATGTGAATGGTACACATCAGATTTTTCGTGACAAATTATGTATGCATTTTTGTTCAAAGCTTAATGAAAGTTGTCCTTATAAATGTAAATAATTTAATACATAGAGTTAATATAAATGGTGAGAAGGAAACCTTGAAATTAAAAAAGAATACAATAAAATGGATAACTGTCAATGTGTACCCATCAGGAATAAAGATCATTATACCCCTGCCGTTGAATCCTTGCACTTGACAGTTTTGTGTAACGTTGGCTGTGCTGCCTTTGCCAGAGTAACTAGTAAACAACAGCAAAATGTCTCTATCGTGTGTAACGATGAATATAAACAGTAACGAAACTAATTCGTTATTATTGATGTTAACTGAAAATAACAGTGATTCTGTAACACATGTAGCATGCATTAGGTATTTACAACAATATAGAACAGTTTAATGCAAAACAGCTTGTTACAATGAGAGAAAGGTGTAACAAAGTGATTTTCACCAGTTTAGAATTTTAATGGCTCAATTCCATCCAAGTCTCCATCGTCATCATCAACATCATCGTCCTCACCAAGAGATATCATCAGTGGTTCACATTCACTGATCATTCCGTCTAATTCCTGTGCTTTTCGTATTATTTTGTGCACATGATTCAATTTTCTTGTTCCATGTAGCCATGTCCACCCTCGCCACACCTTCCCACAAAAGTGAATCCACCTCTACAAATGTGAATGTCTTGTTATGTTCCCTCTCGTAAAAACAAACACTATCAACAATAACAACAAATAATGTGTAGCTTGCACACAACAGCTCAACGCACGTGTTAGGAGTTCACAAACTGAGCACGTGCTTGGAAATAGCCAGATTTTGCATTGGTGCGGCATCTAAATGCGTTTCCATTGTCTGACCGACCGACCAGAATGCTGCTTTGTGATTGGTTCAGAAAGTCAAACGGTTAAAGCTTTTCATTTGTTTTGTGTGGATGTACCAACTTAACTGCTAACTGTCAAGTGCAAGGATTCAGCGGCAGGGCTATGGCTGTGCCATGGCCAAGTGGTTAGACCCCTTGCCTCTCACCTAGATGGCCTGGGTTCGATCCCAAGTGACTTCATGTGAGATTTGGGGTGTACAAAGCAGTTTCTCTCCAGTTTCCCTCGCCATCACATTCCACTGGTGCTCCATCTTCATCTCATGTGTTACCTGTGTCATCACCTAAGGTGCCACAACTGATAAAAGCGGGCATTAAACACTATTAAAAAAAGGAAAAAAACTGGCTCTAGAACATATATTGGTTGTCCTCAAGACTCATTTAGAGTTCACATGTAAAGAGGTTTCCCCTTGTATTCATATTGTATTGTGTGTGGGTGGGTGTGTGTGTATGTGTATGTGGACAACAGAACTCATAAACAAAAGGTCCATTAAGTTGAGAATCTTGCAAAGATGCAACACAGAGATTGCCAGCTGACTTCTCATCCAAGGTCCCAGGTTCGATTCCTGGCACATGCAGAGAATTTGTCTTTAAGTAGAATTATTCTGGAAGTATGCATGTCCATGTGTTTAAAGAAAAGAAAATTATTAAAAAAATAAGCTTAAATCTGGTAGCGCCAGCCAAATAACAAATACTGTCTGAAAAGTGCCAAGCAATTTTAGAGCAGAATGTAGAGTTTTAAATATTAGTAATAAAATGATATAGACAACTGAATGTTTTTGATCATTTTTAGTAAACCATTTTGTCTGCTGTATAAAATGTGTTATATGGATGAGAAGTCTCTTCAACATTTAAGAAAAATTAAAAATTGGAGAAAATTTTGAAAATAAAATAAAAAATCCCAAAATTATCAATAATTATACATAAAAATTCTCATTACATAGAAAGTTCAGGCTAATTAAATGAAAGTACAGATAGCTCTTTATTAAAATAGCAGTCTGTTTTGGTCTGCTGTTTTATTTTTAAAATACAAAAAATGAATACATGTCACCTGCAAACTGAAAAAAAAAGTCACCAAAAACACAGCCACATAAGTATGGTACCACTATTAACGAAAATGGCATAAAGCAATAGGACACAAATGTAACATAGATTACTTTACAGTTTAGCACTTGTGTAGCTGAGTCACATTGTGTTTGTCCTCTGGTTACATCTCTGTAAATCCATTTTGATAAGTACACTGATTATTTGCATAAGTACGAAGACGGTGTTATCTGATGCACTTTCGTTGCAGAAGCTAGAATATATATGTTTGTCTGTTACGTCGATGTCAGAAATCAGCTAGGACATATTGAAGCAAGCAGCAGGTCGTACTTACACTATAGACAATCAGTTCTCTCATTAGTCAAACAAAAAATCTCCCCATCCCAAATTACCCTTTACATATAGCTTTTTTTGAAAATATTGATTTTCTAAAAAAAAAGGTCCTCTAATGATTATGATTAAGATATTTTCATGATAAATGAAATGTATGTATTGAATTTTCTGGAGATAGCCTCTGAAGACCTCTTAATTCTAGATGAATTTTGATAACTGATAGACTATAAGAGATAGATCAAAATCTTACCACACAAAAAATGCACATATCGTTAAAACATACAAATTATCTCAGTTAAATTTTTTTGGAAGAGTTAACTATTTGGATTCATTAGAAACATGGCTGAGTGGTCAGACCACCTGCCTCTCACCTAGATTTGTGGTGGAGAAAGCGGGGTGGGTTTTATCCAGGCTCTCTGCTTTCCCCCACTACCACATTTCATCTTCATTGCCTGCAGTGCCACAAGTAGTAAACGCTATGCAAAAAAAAAAGAGAAGAGAAACACAGCATTGGAGGGAAACTATGTTAACTATATAAGCATGACTTAGACACTCTAATAGCAGAGGTCTTGCATTACAGCAAGACCCCAAGATCTGAGAAAAGCATGTTTAGAAAAATATGTATACACAACATAACCCAAAAACAAAAATGACATGACTTTCTATAAACAGGTTCTTACAACACAATGCTAATCAAGATAAAGATTAACAGAATGTTCTTATTACTTAGTTCCTTATAAGTAGAAGGCAACTAAAGGAATATGCTATACTAAAGTGATTGTCAAATGTTTTAAAAGCCATCGTTATGCGATTGTCATTACAAATCTCTTCTTTGCTTGGCCAGGAGTAGAACAAAAGAAAAACAGACACTTCCTGTCTGAGAATAGTTTTAAGTATTTTAAAATTTAAACCAATAACAAGGAATATCTTGGAAATGGCCAACTCTACAACAAAAATGCACATGACATAAATTATGTGTTTTAACAAGATCTACATTTTTTGTGGAGTAAGTTTTTGTCTATCTGTTACAATTTAATCCTCATGCAGAATTCTGCAAAAATTAACCAAAATAAAGTGCTCTTCAGAGGCTATTCCCTAAAAATTCAAAATGTACTTTTTATTTGTATTTTGAATAACTTTAATATACAGTATTTTAATCAAAATTATTAGAGCCACTTTTGAGAAAAACAATTTTCAAAAGTTTTTTCATGTAAAGGACAGTTTGAGGTGTGGGGATTTTCTTGAAAATCTTTTGTGTTACAATTTTTGAAGATACTGAACTTAAATACCAAGTTTGGTATTAATGGTTGTTTCATTTTTGAGCTGTGCTGTCCAGAGACACACACAGACATTTTTCTAAAAATGTTTTTTTTTTTTTTTTTTTTTTTTTTTTTTATTCAGGGAGTCCCAAAGCATGTTATATCCAGTGAAATCTCAGTATTGAATTTACAATAACTTGTCTATACACTATGTATGTAGTAAGTATAGAGAAAGTAAAAAGACTGTTAAGCTTCAGATGTTGTATCAAATAGGAAGACACAATTGTTATTATGGATAAATAAAAGGTATTGCATTAACAAACATGTGATGTGGTTGACAGGTTCCGTTGGAGTATGATGATGACGAGGGTCCAGAGGTTCTGCAGACTGATTTCATGGCTTCAGACACAGAGCAGCAAATAGCAGGTGAGCCTTTGATGTGTAACATTCACATGACTCTCTCTAGCTATTCTTACAACAGTTTAGATCTGCTTCATGCTAATCAAAATAAATATTAGCAGAAAAGATCTAAGGTTGGTTTTGTAATACAAACATCAAGTCCTTAGTGCGGCCAGCTATAAAATATGGGATCCATACAAGGTTAATCAAACTGATACAGAGAAGGGCTGTTAAAGACAGGTAAAGATTTTGGGTTTACAAAAGGCGACGAGAATAAATGCAGCTGCTAAAACACATAAGTTAATAGCACCATTTAAAGTTTAAATTAATGGCATACTGAGGATGAAAGGTTCATTTGTATAAAATTAAGGGGGTAGAAGGTACAGAGCCGACATAGGAAAATTTTCTTTTGTTAATAGGACCATTAAGAATTACAGAAAATAAATATAAACATCACTTAATAATTACATACTGGGGTCGGTTTCGGAAACATTTGTTCCCATTTTCTACCTCTAATTCTGACTGAATCATGCGATGTTGGCATCAACGATGAGGGTGGATGTGCATCACTTGTGGAGACATCTGGTGCTACATCTAAGAACTTAATTGCCACACAACAACCTTTCAAAGTTCAAAGATCCAGCACCAGATGCCTCCACAAGTGATCCACCTCCACCCTCATGGTTGGTGCCAGTGAATTAACATTCAGTCAGAATGAAAACCAAGGTTGTGAGCTGAAGATTTTCACATGTTTAAGATTTTAAATTGTATGGGAATAACAGAGAAATCCTCTTTCATTATGGATGATTTTGAAAAAATTAGTAAACTGTAAGACATAAAAACATGTAGATATTGATAAAACACACACGTTTTTGTCAAATAGATTTTTTGTGGAGTTAACTGTTTCTAAAATATTCCTTGTTATTTGTATTAATTTGAAAATATTCATACTTTTCTCAAATGGCAAGTCATTTGGTTTTACTGCTGGGTATGCAAAGAGAATTAAATTGTGATCACATAAAGATTTGATTGTTGGTTTATTTCCCTTCTTCTTATAAGGAACTATCAATAACACAATTCCTGTTAATGTTTAGCTTGATTAGCACCAAGTGCAGAGAAGAATAGGCTTTTGTAAGGAAAGTTTGTTGCAGAATAGTTAGGGAACAGATCAGATTCTCATAGAGTAAGTATATACAATCACTCCTGGCATTCAGTGTCGCACACGCACATGGACATGGACCGAGATTAGACTCAAAGCCCAAACTCTAGCATGTACATCATGTCAACAATTACATTTATTTACAAATAATAACACTGACAATGAATTTTCGAGATGTCACTTTTACAATTACAGGTCTGTATCCAAAAACCTACTCGTACGCAGAATATTCATGTTCATTATATTTACAACAGTATGTTTTAATTGAATGAAATCACCTTCTGTGCAGGAGGTTTGAGGAATTAGATATTTTTTGTAAACTTGTTTTACAAATCTTTTATAGAAGAGGGAAGTGAATTAAACAAAACTATTCCTTTGTAGTAAACCCTTTTTGTTGGTCTATGTCTCTTTCTTATGAATATCTGTAAACTTTTCTGGGTTATTTATTACAATACGGCTAGAATATATTCAGTGCTTAATGGTAAAATTCCAAAACATATTGTAAAGTGGCTTGCAGTGAGTTGATCATCTTTCCCCTGCCATTATTCTTATTACCTTTTTTTTCACAATGAATACTTTTTTAGCATTTACTGAATTTCCCCAAAATATTATTCCATAGGTCATCAATGAATGAAAATAAGCATAATAAGCTGTTTTTAGTATGCTCTTATTTATAAGCTGATTTAAAGATGGGATTGCAGAGCTCAGTTTGGGTAAGATATAATCAATATATGATGTTTCATGTTACAATCAATCATAAGGCCCAGGAATTTTGTATTACAGGCTTCTGCAATCTGGTTATTTTCATATTCTATCCTTAGGTTTGCCATGCTTTTATGTTTTGCACAAAACTTAATGTAGCTAGTTTAATCAAAATTTATGTAAAGTAAAGTTTTATTCATCCATTAAAGTGGTTTGGTACAATGTACAATCACTATTGGACACGTCAAGCTTTATTACTTTTAAACCAATTATTTAGTGTGTTGAAGATTTTATTAGATGAATCTGGAGCTGACTGACATTGTGTTCTTTAATTATAATACTTGTGTCATGCACAAAAAGAAGTGGATAGGTAGCATTTTGATGCCCATCAGCACACTACTACTACAATATCTTGAAAGGAAAAATGTACAAACATAACATTAAATATATTTAATATACAAAATCTTTAGAGCCAGTTTTGAGAGTATCAGCATTTTAAAAAGTTTTTCTATGTAAAGTGTAGCTTATGGTGGGAGGATTTTTTTGAAAATGTTTGTGTTACATCTTTTGAGATTCTTAACATAAATACCAAGTGTTTATCGCCCTCCGTGGTGTAATGGTTACCATGCTAGCTTCATATACCCAAGGTCGTGGGTTCAAACCCGGCGGAGGACGATGGATTTTTTCGGGTGTAAAAATCCTTAGCATAGCTTCCTTCGGAAGAGAAATAAAGCTGTTGGTCCCTTGTCGTAGATTTACGGCACATAAAAGAACCTCAAGCCTGATAAGAGAGGCTTCTGACCAAATTAAGCGGTCTTTCACGCCCAATATAGAATGGGACGCTGAGAACCACAGCAGTTAAAGAGCATCCATAAATAACACGCCATTTCCTTTACCAAGTGTTTGTTTTTTAAGTTATACACATGCATTCTCACATTTTTCTATAAATGCTTTTTTTTTGGATTCAGGAGACCAAAAAATCTTTCAAGTTTTGGGGTCTTTTTGGTAGTGTTGAAAGCCCATTTTACTACATATGGCACTACAGGTGATGATACCAGTGGAATGTGAGGGCGAAAGAAACCAGAGAAAATCTGCCCCAAATGTGACATGTGGTTGCTTGGGATCAAACCTGGGCTAGCTAAGTGAGAGGCAAATGGTTGGCAAGGACATTACAGTTTATGTGAACACTAAGGGAGACAGTTTTGTTTTCAGATAACAGTGACAAGCAGAGGCGACAAGATACCAGTAACAGTGAATATGGAATTCTGAGAAATCTTCTGGCTGCCAGTAAGTCCTGTCACATATAAAAGTAACAATTTGCAATGTAAGCTTGTCTCCGAATTGAAGCACACAAGATATTTACAGTTTGAGAACAGCAACAAAACTTGAGGTTAAGTTTGAGCCATTCATCAAGGGTTATTTATTTCACAGCGTTAGAGTAGGGTGCGTATAGTTGTGATTTGTGGTTGCAATGACACAGGCCAATATTATTCTTGTTCTTATGATACCCTTAGAACTGCAAAACACCTGCCTCACTTTCAAATCTCGCTTAGGGAAGTGACTCAGATAACGTTTTTTTTTGTGGCTTTTCCCTTATCCTGAGAAGACAAATGTCGAGTAACTTTAAGCTCCATGGACCCCGATATCATTTCACCAATTTCATTCATCGTCGACATGACCAACCAGGTTAAAGGACTTTAAGCTACATTAAAAAAAAAAATTTGTCACTTATTGAACATAACATTATATTGTGTACAGCTAATTTTAATTGTTTGCTTGTTGATCAGTGATGTATACACACTAATATCATGAAGTTTAAACTTTTAAGAACAACTTGTTTTGTTCTTTATCGAGTTACATTACATGCACTAAAAAGTTGCTACTTTGCCTCACATTTACAATAGGGGGAAATAGTGTAAATAATAACCAGATTTTCAAACTGCAAACAAAAGCTCTGAGAACTATAGTGGGTGTTTCAAAAAGACAAAGTTGCAGGTACATATCATTAACTTTACCTTATATTTACATAAAGAAAACCGTAGTAATATGTGTTAAATCCAATCTCAATGATCTCATTAAAAATTCAGAGCTCCATTTTCATAGCACATGGAATAAAATTAAACTATTTGAAAAGTCAGATAAATATAATAGCTTAATTTACCATCTAGTCTAAGGAATATAGGGTGGGTTAAAAAATTCAAAGCTGACTTAAATAAATTTTTGTATTCTAACCAGTTTTATTCAGTTGAGGAATTTAATCAATATGCTGTACCAACAAATAAGTTGCTGAGAGCAACAAAATATTTAAAATCCAAATAAATGATGAGCTTTATTATTTAATATACTCAGCGCCAAAATAATGTCTTTAAGTAGTTAATTACGAATGTGATATGTTTACTATTTTACTTTTGCTGTATAAAAACTATTATTTTGCTAATTGACACAAATTAGCTAGGTCTGCAAGGTATTTTTGTGGCATTCCATTAATGTGGCTGCATTTATTGTATCCATGTATATACAGGATGTTAATGAACTATACCGAAATATTTATTGTATCCATGTATATATATATATATATATATATATATATATATATATATATATATATATATATATACACAGGATGGTAATGAACTATACCGAAATATTTATTGTATCCATGTATATATATACAGGATTGTAATGAACTATACCGAAATATTTATTGTATCCATGTATATATATACATGATTGTAATGAACTATACCGAAATATTTATTGTATCCATGTATATATATATACACAGGATGGTAATGAACTATACCGAAATATTTATTGTATCCATGTATATATATACAGGATTGTAATGAACTATACCGAAATATTTTCACAGAATATGTAGATTACTTAAATAAGTAATTTGAGATAGGAGACTTATGGCCTGCTTATTGAAATTTCAAAGTAACGGCTATAAGTTTCTGAAGTGCCAGTACGCCATGTATCGCAGCACTTCGTCTGGAATGAAAATAATAATAATAATAATAATAATAATAATAATAATAATAATAATAATAATAATAATAATACAAAACATTTACTGTATGACAGGAATCAAACTAATGACCTTTGGGATAGCATCTTCTCGCATTACACGTTAAGCCACCAGAGCAGCTGAAAAAGTGCCTCCAGAGGAAGCTACATAACTCAAGAATGTAGTAAATGCAAGGTCAGTGTCGCACTGTCAAGTGATTAGTTTGAGATGTTACAGATTTTTGCGACATTAAATCTTGAGAACACTAGTAACGAGCTGCTACAAATTGATATTTCTATACTCAGGCGCTGCAGTTTTAAACACATTTTTTCAATGTGCTTTGCTTTAACACAGACTTATCAACACCTGATACCCACATGTTTAACGTTATGTTTATCTGGGGACCATGCATCTCAAATAACTTGTATCAGTCTCGCAAATTATTTCGCTGTAGTTCATTAACACCTGTATATATTTCTGTTAAACTTAATGTGTCTAATAACATGCATATGTTTCAAAGGGTGAATAAATAAATATCATGAATTATTCTGACGAGCATAAAGTTGGAACAAAATTATTTTATGCTTCTGCACTTCTTTGTCCGTGGATTCAGTAAAAATCAAGTTTGCAATCTGTAAAGTACACAATTACATTTGGACGTAGAAAAAATGATTGTCTAACATTATTTGTGCTACTTTGAGTGTTTACATATTAGTATTGTAACAGATTTCACTTTGCTTACAGAAAGTGGCGCAGCATTAGATGGAGGACTTGCGCTGGATAACCAAGGGGAAGTGTTGCACAGACTGCTAGCTACTGGTGAGTTAACAGACCACCACAGTTTTATCTGTCCTGTAAGATGAACATCTTGTATACTCTACGAATACAAGATGACCTGAAAGGCAAGAAGACCTCCATTTTTCAGAACTTAATTTTGAAGTTTAGCATATCATCTTCATATATAAAATTGAATGGGTTGCCAAATATTTTAAACAAACTAATGGTTAAATTTAAATTAATGAGTCACCTTTTTACACTTTTTGCTCCAAGTTTGCCTTCGTTTGGGAAGACCGGTTTCAGGATACTTTACCCGATCTTCAGTTCCAGGGATGACTGACGCTACATGCAACAGGTGGTTGTGTGCTGCCCTCTACTCTTGTCAACAGAATAACGTCATCCATGGTGAGGACCTCAAAATTCATAAGAGAGTCTTCTTCTTTGTGATAAAGATATTATCCCAAAGGTTTCTATACACATTTAATTAACTCTATTTCTTCCTTTGTGTTATGATTTTCAGATCAAAAGTGATGTGCTACTGCAGACTTGTGAACATGCTTTTCAAGTATTCTTTCATGCTAGTTAGCACAAGCAAGTAGATAAATCTGCAATAGCACATCACTTTTGATCTGAAAATCATAACACAAAGGAAGAAATAGAGTTAATTAAATGTGTAAAGAAAGCTTTGGAACTACAAATTTGTGAAAATATCTTTATCACAAAGAAGAAGACTCTCTTATGAATTTTGAGGTGCTCACCATGGATGACGTTATTCTGTTGACAAGAGTAGAGGGCAGCACAGAACGACCTGTTGCATGTAGCATCAGTCATCCCCAGAACTGAAGATAGAGTTAAAGTGCCCTGAGACCAGTCTTCCCAAACGAAGGCAAACTTGGAGCAAAAAGTGTAAAAAGGTGACCCATTACATTTAAATTATGGCACTCCTCTGTCTAAAATACTTGTTTTTATTTGATATTTGAGATAAACTAATGGTTACTTTGATTAATTTCCCTTAATTTGAATTTGCACAGAAATTGATGGAGAGGTAAGTATGGAAATGTGAGCAATAGCAGCATAGCTGTAATGAAGACGCTATTTAGAAATATCCAATACCTGCAACTACCAATGTGAAAGGAAGTCCTATAATCTGTATTCCAATGAGAATGCTCATAGGCTCCTTAACACATACTTTTGGCGTGAAATGAAACGCACAAATCTGTTGCATGCATCACGACTCCCTTATGGTGAGACTGAAATTCCATACTCTATCTAATTTCTTTAGAATATCAATTAAACATATTTACTTTCTGTTCATGTTCAAGGTTGAGTTGATTTGGAAAAGGGTAATATTGGTGATTTTAATTGCTAAAGAGAATATTTTATTCCATTATCATATGTATGGATGCCTGTGGTTGAAGTGAAGCGTGTTAAAGGGCAGGCATTAGCTCCACTAATCAGTCATGAAAGTTGAATTAGGCAGTGGGCATTATTCTAAGTCTGAATTGGCTCTCCAAGGAGCAGCTGATGTCACATGGGGACTAGGAATCCAGAGTAACTCTTGGTTATATGTGATATCATTATTGTGATAAACAACTGTACTTTAACACGGCACAACCAGGTAAACATGAGATTATTAATAAACGACAATCCACCAAAGTCAGTGTTCTGCATTTATTTTATTTTACAACTGCTGTTTGATTGCAACTCTGAGATCAACATAACTTTAATTTGACAAAGTGAGTCATCATGCAACACAAAAGTGTGGGGTTAGGGACCAACTAGAACCGCAGCCACAATGGGGAAACTATATCTTGTATTCAGATAAATATCAACTGTTTGTCCTGCGAAGATAGCAAATTTGCCTAACTGTGAAATACACAACCAACTAGTAAGAAGGGATAATTGCTGCAGTGCTCTGTAGGTTCATTATTGCCACAACAATTGCCCTGCTAGGATTGGTTATAACTTATATCATTGCAAAAATAAAATCTGATGTGTTCCATTCACATGACTTTCTCTACATCTATGCAACAAATTAATGTTAATAAACTTATTCTTCTATCTATTTCAGCTAAAACACTAGCAGAGATGATCTTATTACTTAGTTCCTTATAAGTAGAAAGGAATACACTTGACTAAACCGACAGTCACATGTTTTAAAATGTGGTTGCTGTGCCATTGAAATCCATTTCTTTGTGCCCAAGCGTTGACCATATGACAAAAGAGTATGTATTTTAAAACTGAAATCAATAACAAGATGTCTTTAAAATGGCCAACTCCATGAAAAAAATGCATATGACAAAGTGTGTGTTTTATCGAGATCTACTTTTTTTGTGTATCTCTTATTATTTAGCAGTTTGCGGTGAAATTTTTGGGAGGAATACAATACCTTCTCTACACACTATGTGCAGAGAAAGTAAAAAAGATGTGCTGTGCTCCATTCACATTACTTTGTCTACCTGCTGCAAACACAGTTCTCACAAAAGATTATTCTTTATACTTTCTCTAGCATGTAGCTAGACAAGATATTGTATTTCACCCAAACATTTTATGTTGAAATTTCACTTGGTATATGTTTTGAAGTCCCCTGAGTCCAATAAAAGGTCTGTGGACAGCATAGCTCAAAAATGAAAAGACTGTTAAACAACAAAGTTGGTATTTATTTTTAGTTCCCTCCAAGGATGTAACGTGAACATTTTCAAGAAAATCCCCCCCACCACATGCAACATTTTGTTTTTCTCAAAAATGATTCTAACACTTTTTATTAAAATTCTGTATATTAAAGATATTTTCCTGACAAATAAAATGTATGTGTTAAACTTTCTGGGAATAAGCTTTGCAGACCTCTTTATTCTGCATAAAGTTTTCAGAATTTTGTGTAGCTGTTAAACCACAATAGATAGACAAAAACTTACTACACCAAAAATGTAGATCTTATTAAAACACATAATTTATATCATGTATGTTTTTCTTGTAGAGTTAACCATTTTTGAGATCTTGCTTATTATTGGTTTCAGTTTTAAAATACCTAAGTTTTCTCACATGGGAAGCCAGCTTTCGTTTTATCCATCTTGTTTTACTGTAGGCGGTGTAAAGCAAACCAAACCTCATTTCTTTCACATTGTGACCAGCTTTTAAAATATTTGGCTATCACTGTATCATAGTGTATTCTCTTATTTCCCTTCTACTTACAAGGAAGCAAGTAATAACACAATTTCTGTTAATGTTTATCTTGAAGTAGATAAAAAAACAATCTTTTGTAAGAATAGTTTGTATATTGAACAACTAGAGAAGGTTATGTGAATGGAAAAACATCAGATTTTTTTTTTTTCTTAATGTCCTTTAAACTAGTTGGTTGGTCATATCAGACGATGAATGAAATTGGTGAAATGATGCTCAAATGATCTCGGGGTTCATGGAGCTCAAAGTTACTCAACATTCGTCTTCTCAGGATAAGGGAAAACCTTACCTGTGTAACTCACCCTAAGTCACGACCTTTTGAATGTGAAGCAGACATCCTACCACCAGCTACCCAGGCAGCATTTTTTTCCCTCCTTTCTTTTGATTGAGAGGACCTCAAAACATATATTTACATGAAAATGTTGGGTGGTATACAAGTTCTTCTGTACCTAGGAAGTAAACATTAAAAGTGTGAGAATGTAGTATATCTCCTAGGTAGTTTTAGCTACCAGCAATTGAACCAACTTTAAGTTATATTTATTAAATTGGGTAAAATACAAATATACTTTGCCACTTACACTACAGTTTCTATAGATCATATGATCTCTTCAGAACTCTATATAGAGGACTGTATTCCTGAAAATTATTGTTCTGAATAAGCTAATAACAGTGATGTGGAATGTAAGCTTGAAACACTTACCTGACCAGTTTCAAGAACTGTTACTCTTATCTGGTGATGTTTATGTTTTATAATAAATATCTTTTGCCAAGTATCCAATTGTCTAGGTTTCAGTAGTGTAATGTTGTGAAACTGCAAATATACTTGTACTTGGTATGTCTTAATCTGATTTTCAAGTTGCTTTTCTACTCTGTCGTATTGGGTCCTTTAAATAGTTGCAGAGTCATTTTTACTTTCTCTACATGTACTATATACATAGTGTATAGAGAAGGTATGCATTTCATCCAAAAAAAGTATTTTCAGAAAAAGTTATGTGTCTGTGGACAGCATAGCTCAAAAACGAAAAGTCGGTGAAATACCAAACTTGCTGTTTTATTCATTTGTTGAGTTGGTTTTTTAACACTACGTCACTTACATCGTTATTATGAGGGACTAGTTTCAAAAGCCTATGCTTTCATTTTCAACCTCACGGGTCCAACTACCATTGCTGGCTGCATTTGCTTGTGCTCTCTTCTCTGGTGGCGAAATGATGAACTTCTTAACTAAGCTGTCTACTGGCAGGATTTCAAAGTTTATTAGCCGATCTTCTTAACTAAGCTGTCTACTGGCTGGATTTCAAAGTTTATTAGCCGATCTAATAAACTTTGAAATCCCGCCAGTAGCCAGCTTAGTTAAGAAGTTCATCATTTCGCCACCAGAGGAGAGAGTACAAGCAAATGCAGCCAGCAATGGTAGTTGGACCCGTGAGGTTGAAAATGAAACCATAGGCTTTCGAAACTAGTCCCTCATAATAACAATGTAAGTGACGAAGTGTTAAAAAACCAACTCAACAAATTAATAAAACATATAATTTGACCGTCACTGTTACTAAATTCCTCCAAACATCAATCAACCAAACTTGCTATTTAAGTTACTTATCTTCCAGGGATGCGATACAAAGATTTTGAGAAAAATACCCCACCCCAAACTCCCTTTACATGGAACTTTTTCCAAAAATGGCTCTAACGATTTTCATTAAAATATCAGGCCGCGCCATGGCCAAGTGGTTAGACCACTTGACTCTCACTTAGAAGGCCCGGGTTCGATCCCAAGTGACCGCATGTGAGATTTGTGGTGGACAAAATGGCGCAGGGGCGGGTTTTCTCTGGGTTCTTCAGTTTCCCCCATCAT
Organism: Hymenopus coronatus; assembly: GCA_030762935.1. Classification (NCBI taxonomy): domain Eukaryota; kingdom Metazoa; phylum Arthropoda; class Insecta; order Mantodea; family Hymenopodidae; genus Hymenopus; species Hymenopus coronatus. The sequence continues at coordinate 174,600,641 of CM060896.1, forward strand.
TGCATTACAATGGTGCTCCATCTTCATTCCATTTATCACCATTGTCATCGCCTGTAGTGCCACAATTGTAAAAGCAGGTGTTAAACATTACCAAAAAAAAAAAAAAAAAAAAAAAAATTAAAATATTGTATATTTAACATATTTATCTGACAAGTAACATGTATATCTTGAATTTTCTGGAAATAGCCTCTGAAGACTACTTTATTCTGGATGAATTTTGCATAACTGCTAAACCGTAAGAGATAGACAAAAACATATCACACAAAAAATTAGTGCACGTTAAAACACAATTTATGTTACAAAAATATTTTTTCGTGAAGTTGATCGTTTTTGAGATATTCCTTATTTTTGGTTTCACTTTTAAAATACTTATACTTTTCTCATACAGGAATTTGTCAACTCGTGTCCATACAAACAAAGGAACTTCAGTGACTTAGCAACCAGCTTTTGACTATCACTTTAACCTATGCTAGTCCCTTATTTCCCTTCTACTTACAAAAAGCAAGTAATAAGGCTATTTCTGCTAATTTTTTCTCGTTTGGCATGAAGTAAATAGAAGTATAAACTTTTTAACAATAATTTTCTGCAGAGATGTAGGGAAAGTCATGTGAATGGATCACATACAATTTTTTAAAGCTTGCTATTAAAAAAACAACCCAAGAAATTTGCTATATGCTGATGGCAATGCTTTATCTATCATATTTCCAGTAGTTTAGCTTATACAGAATTGTTTAGTGCGAAGTGTGTATTCTGTGATTGTTTTTTCTTTGCAGCTGCCAGTAATGGAGTTGAGATCAAAGCTGTTCAATCAGCTCCCAGTCCCAAGGTGTCCTCCACACCAGGCGAAGACACTGACCTGAAGCCGTGGAAACTGTTCAGTCCAGACAGTCTAAACCTTGGTACCTTCTACTCATCAACCAGTAAAATGAAATTTTCATTACCTTCGTCTTCGAACCAAGAAATGATAGATCTAGCAATGTTGCCATTTACACGATACTCAAGTTTGTTAGAGCAACACTACAAGAACTTCCAGACCACATTTCACGGACAAAGACTGAAGCGTCCCAGTGCTCACCAGAAACCACACAGCAACCGTGCGGTTATAGTTGATTGTTATAATTGTGCGCTAAGATGTCATGAGAAACTGGGAGCTCCTGAGCGGGCTAAGATCCACCAAGAGTTCCACGAGCTGGAGGACTACGCTGCTCAAAGGTTGTACATCAACTCTCGCGTTGAACGTTTCGAACCTAGACGACGAAAGAGTAACAAACCTTCTCGGAGAAAGATCTCACAGATATTCACACTAGAACATGGTGGCGTTGTACACAGAGTGTGCAAGAAGTTCTTTCTCTCAACACTGGACATTTCTGATAAGAAAGCACGAATATTCCTCAAGAGGAAAACTGTTCAGAAAACAGCATCTTCAGTATTGCTTAAAAGGGGCATGTCCCCAATAGATGCCAGCTATTTCATGTGGCATAACAGCGATACATGTGTGTAATTAACAGGTTTGTTTGGTGTGCACTTGTGTTCCAGACTGGCATTCTAATGGTAACATTGCGAGGGTGAAGCAGAATTTTAAATTAGCACCTCTGGTAGTGTATGGAAATAAGTGGGGCTTTGAGAGGATGTTGGTAATTGTGTGACATACTATAGGCTGTCGGCCTTCGTGGTGTAATGGTTACCAAGCTAACATCATATACCCAAGGTTGCAGGTTCAAACCTGGTGGAGGATGATAGATTTTTTCGGGCATAAAAATTCTTAGTATGGCTTCCTTCAGAAGGGAAGTAAAGCCGTGGGTTGCGTGTCATAGATTTACGGCACGTAACAGAACCTCAAGCCTGATAGAGAGGCCTCTGAGCAAAATTAAGCGGTCTTTCACGTCCAGTATAGAATGGGACGCTGAGGACCACAGCAGTTAAAGAGAGTTTATAAATAACACGCCATTTCATTTACACTATAGACTGCCTGAAAGGCAGTCTGGGTTTGATGACTGCATGCAGGATTTGTGGTCAACAAAGCAGCACAGGGGTGGGTTTTCTCTGCCCCCCCCCCCCACATTCCATCTTGTTTCATGTATCATCAGTCCAGAGTGGGCGATAAACATGTGTCTGTTGCACATTAAGCCTTCTCAAACTTGATAATGACAACACATCATTATCAATTTTTGGCACCAAAGTTTCAGATATTTTGAGAAGGCTTCGTGCACAATTTGGGGAAGAGACCCAGGTGTATGTGATGTTATTGAAGAAGATCAGCGCATACACTCATAGCTAGGGACACTCAAATTTCGCGACTCACGAAACTCGCGAACATTTTTAAAATGCTTAAAATTAGGGAATAAATGTATACGAAGACATATTTGATTAATTTAAATACTTTTTGACACACCATCTACTCGCGAAATTTTGAAATTCCCGCTCTATATACGAATTTTTAGGTTCACTCGCGAAATTTATCGCATATAGCAAAAAGATCACACATTCTTGTTATCAAATTTCGGTTAACGTTTTTTGCTTCCAGCTTAAGCTTTGTTAAGTGCCGTGGGAGTCTGTTAGCACGGTATTGGCTATCTTGTCAGCGTTCGATCGATAACAACAGCAGTCTGCAGTATCGGCGGACCAGCAAAGCCGTTGAACCAGCGAGATAGGAGTGCTCATATCCGGTATGCGCTGCGCACGCATTCTGTTACTACCCTAAGTAACTTCTTCTACGCGTATCCCACTAGTTCCTGTTCACCCATGCGTTCAGTTCGTTTTAACTAGCAGTAGCGTAGTTCTGAAATATCGTACAGCATGCCACCGAAAGTGAGCTTAGATGAGCAGGTAAAGCAATTCTCGCAGGACGGAATGAAGAGGTCGGGAGAAATAATGCTTTGCAGCTTTTGCAATAAAAGAATTCCATATGAAACTTCAGATGCTGTAAAAAAACATATTGCTAGCCAGAAACACGTGGATGCAACGAAAACGCGTAAGCGACAAAGAACAATGTTCGAGGCGGCTGAATGTTCAAAAGGAGCAAAGGTATGTAATTTCCACATTTTCTGCATTTATCTACTTCAATTCTGTGACAATTTTTATTTTGTTACTTAGAGTTTGAAACTTGTGTGTAAAGAGGTAAAGGTGTATTACCTATTTAAAATTAAATGCCAGTTTACTTCCTTTTAAAGCACATGTTTTTAGAAATCAGAACATTATTTGGCTAATAGTAAAATATTGTGTGTAGTTGCACTCTTCGCTTAATCGCATATACTTATTTTGCTCAGTTATATGTTTTACATGATTTTATATCATATTTCAAATTTATTTTGGTTTATAACTTGACATCGGGTGTATAACACAACGCTGCTTTAGGTTCGCGGTGATTTAGCCGGTTGTATGACGCACGTTGAGGGACATGCGAGCATGCTCTCACAGATATGAAGTGTAGCATACAAAATACGCGGGTAGGACATAATTTTTAGTTCTGTTAGGCCTGTTGCCATTGAAAGTTAAAGCCTCCGATATCACCAAAGAAGTTAAAGGGGGCTATAAAAATGAGAAATAAGGCAACAAAAGACATGTTATAAAAAGGAACATAAACTGCAGCATTTTAATCTCAAAGAATCAATCTTAGAGATTCGCTTTCAAGATTTAACACATTTAAAAAGACATTTTGCAAAAGTTCTGGTCTATGCTTATATGTTTTCTTTTCTACTTTTACCAGGCTGCCAAACTGGATTTTGTCACTTCCACGGTTGAAATGATGATTTCAACCAATATTCCATTGGAGAAGGCAGATCACCCAGCCTTCAAGGAATGGGTGAAGAAGAACGTTATTGGCGGTGGAGACCTTCCGGGAAGCAATGTTCTCCGTAGAGAATATTTACCTCTCTTGGCAAACTCCAGGAAGGAAAAAGTTGTTGCAGCCCTACAGAACAAGAAGGTTGCTGTTATGGCTGACGAAACAACAGACAAGATGGGCAGGGCAATTTTCGTTGTTCTGCTGTCTACAGTGGAGCCCTCCAGATCGCAGGAGCAATATGTGGCTGCTGTCACTTCACTGGAGGTAGTGAATGGACGGTCCTGTGCTTGAACAATTACCGAGGCACTACGGAACACAGGGGTAAACTTTGACCAAGTAGTGGCATTAGTAAGTGACTCAGCCAGTTATATGACCTCCTGTTATGCTGGGTTATCACTTCTCCTGCCAGATGAGTCCCTACATATTCAGTGCTGGGCACACAAAATAAATCTGATTGGTGTGGTGATGAAGGACTACTTGTCATCGCTAAATAAACTAGTCATTTCAGTCAAGCAGACTTTTCTGCATGCCCGGAAAAAAAGACATGCATTTCGGCAATTCATGCAGGAGAAAGGATCTGCAGCAGGAATGTTTCCAATTCCAGTGGCCACAAGATGGAATTCCTGGGTGGAAGCAGTTGAGTGGATGGCAGATAACTGGACCGTTCTTTTTGATTTTTTTCGCTCCATTGGTGGCAGAGAGTCATTTACTGCAGCATCTTCACACCTGCAGAATATTACTGATTCTGAGCTACAGATGCTTTATGTGCAAGCTCTGTTTGTGAAATCTTTAGCTTCAGTGATGAAGCAATTGTTGCTCAGCCTGGAAACAAATTCCAAACCGATGGCTGCAGAAGTGTATCCCAAACTTCAGAATTTGAAGAAGCGCTTACAAATAGTTGCTGCCGGAACTTTCAGTGACAGAGTTCAGGAGGAGCTTGATGCCCTGAAAGGAAATCTCAGGGGAAGTTCGATGCAGGACATAAAAATTGCAGCAGGCCATATGCACACCAAGCTGGACAATCTTATGTTGGGGGACCCTGCCCGTGCATTTTTGGAGCCTGTGGCTGCACTCTTCTACAGGCAGAATGTGCTGTCATAGCCTGCTGCAGGAGACGAGCTGAAAACCCTTTTCCACAAAGTACCATCAATGAAGGGTATTCCCATCGATGAAGGACTGCATGCTTACAGGGATCTTCAGGATATTCTGAAGAGCAATGTAAATATATCAGTAGAAGATGCTCTTCATGCAATGCGTGATGATCATCAACTTTTTGTTGATGGTGCCTTAAGGGCGCTGTGGGTTCCTGTCTCAAACATGAACTGTGAAAGGTTTTTTTCCAACTTTTCGTGTGTGTTGACGGACCTCAGAACAAATCTCACAATCACAAACTTGGAGATGCTATCAGCTTATAATTATGAAAGTAAACCATAAGAGTGTGTGTAAATTATGCTTGCTATTAGCGTTTTTATATTTTAGATTGTATAAATTAATTATGCATTTATTAATTATGCATTTATTTCTATTTTTGTAGGTGAGTAAGTTAATATCCAAGAATTACCGTATCCAAGAATTTTCCTTTCTAACTCAAGAATTTTACCTTCTCACTCAAGAATTTTCTCTCTTATTACTCAAGAATTTAGCAACATTTTATTCAAGAAATTTGAGTGTCCCTACTCATAGCAATCATCAATGATGAACTCAAACTGGGTTCATCTCCTCACCCAGGAGGCATTGGAACATCCACCTTACAGGCACCCTCTGACTAGCATTTTTGCTTTCTCTACTATGTGCACCCACTGGAAATGTTGATGTCTGTCTGTGGGCAGCATAGCTGAGAAACAAAAAGACCATTAAAAACCGAACTTGGCATTTAGGTTTGGTATCTTGTGAGGATGTGACATGAAGATTTTCAAGAAAATCCCCCCCACCCCCAACTACCCTTTACATGGAAAAAATTTCAAAACTTTTGATTTTCTTAAAAATGGCTCTAACAATTTTGATTAAAATATCATATATTAAAAATATTTACAGAACAAATAAAATGTATATCTTGAATTTTCTGGGAATAGCCTCTGAAGACTACTTTATTTTGGATGAATTTTGCATGTCAGTTAAATGGTAAGACATGGACCAAAACTTATCACACAAAAAATGTAGAGCATGTTAAAGCACACAGTTTATGTTATATACATTTTTTTCGTAGAGTTGATTGTTTTTGAGATATTCGTTGTTTTTGGTTTCAGCTTTAAAAAACATACTTTTCTCAACAAATTTGATACAAACAAAGGAACTTGAGTCACATAGTAACCAGTATTTGACTATCACTCTAACCTATGGTACTCCCTTATTTCTCTTCTACTTACAAGGAAGCAAGTAATAAGACTATTTCTGATAATTTTTTTTTGATTATCATGAAGTAAATAGAAGCATAAGTTTTTTTAACAATAATTTGTTGTAGAGAGAGTCATGTGCATGGAACACATCAGATTTTTATGTAGTGTTTAATGCCCGCGTTTACTACATATGGCACTACTGGAAATATGTTTGGTTTGGGATCCTGAGAAAAGCAATTTGAAGACGATGCACATGCTGCTCTTCTTTCTTTGCGGACATCAAAAACTTGACAATTCCAGATATTATGTTGTGTTTTTGTTGCTTGATTCAATTCTGATTTATTTTTGCTTCACCCTAGTAATACAAAAAAGTAGGAAAGTGACAAAAGGTTACAAGGGTAGTTCAGTAAGTATCCCTGTTTCAAAATAAATAGTGTTGCCAGTACTGATTTGAGGGTACAACAATTCTTCACTTATCTGTTTTAAATCCAAGGACTAGTTTCGTAATAAAATGATCTTTGCATCGTCAGCTCAGTTTCTTTTTGATCTTGTTTATTGCTCCTTGGAGGATTGTGTACTAAGGCATTGCTAACTATGGAATCAAAACAAATTTGGTGAGAGAATCAATTGGTGCTATATCAAAATTCATTGCATGATTTTTACTTTCTCTACAAGTACTATATATGTAGTATATAGAGAAGGTGTTGCATTCCACCCAAAAATTTCATACCGAGATTTCACCAAAAATACATATTTTGGGTCCCCCTGAATCAAAAAAAAAAATTTTAGAAAAATGTGATTCTTACCAAACATGAAGAAACGGCTCACAGGAATAATTTAGATCAAATGAGGAAATTTCAGTAGAGTGTTGAGCAATGCTACATAGTTCTTATTCTTGAAGGGTTAAACCTTGTGGGATGTGTATATCCTGTTACACAGAGCATTCGGTAAAGAAGAATTTGTGAAACAGTGAAAAAGTAAAAGTAATCAGCACTCAAAATAATAAAAAGAGAAACCAGGTTAAAAAAATGGGATATCGAATTACTGCAATAAACAAACAGTTTAGAAACCCTCCTCCATAAAATATAAAACATAAAATCTCCTGCTCAAGACAACCAGGGATATATGAAATCAGCCGCAGGGACTGTGAAAAAGTATATATAGGAAGAAACATTGAGTAACATTTTAGGCTACCTATAACTGTCTTATATTGTAAAAATATTAGTATTTTTTAAGTAAAGCTGTAGTGTTTTTTGTTAAAAAGAGCAAACGCCATGCAACTGCAGTTAAATGTAAGCTCATCAGTATCCAAGCCTGTCATCACACCAGTTATTTTACTTGGGTCCTCCCCATCCTTTTCCACAGTCACATTTGACTGTAATTGCTGGGAATCAAACTTGCGATTTTTGGCTTTGAATGGATGGCCAGTCCACTTTATATTGCACTAACAATTATGCTATTCAACTCGCTTCAGTTGTGGTGCTGGTGTGTGAATTAGAGGAAGAACAGCATATGTAGCAAAATAACTCGTGCAATTAAAACAAAATAGACAGATAAGTCAGCTGTAGCACACCATTTTTGGACTCAAAATCAGTACAGAATTCGATTGAATTAACAATTTGGGAAAATCTATAATTCTAAAAACAAAGTCATAAATTTTGATATACCACAAACAAATAATCTCATCTATCCAGAAAAGAGACCTCCATAGGTCGCTACCACAAGTTCATCAGTGAAACGCTGCTGAAGATGGAGGCAATAGCCATTGAAACGAAATGTTCAAAATAAGTTACCTAGTTTTTTTAAGTAGTGCAGTTTGAATGTGATGCTGGTATTTAATCTTGAATAATTTATGTTTGAAAAGAATGGTGTCTTCATTCTAACATGGGTATTTATTGAAAATCCCTGGCACATATAGCAACAAGGACAGGTGGTGTATTGATATTGTTATGTAACTAGTTCCTTACAAGCAATACGTGTCTCCCATTTGCATTGCTTGCTAATTAGTTTGTACATTCTGAATTGGAGGTAAATTTACATGCACATATTTCAAGTCATGTTTTCAGTCAGGCTTGCTTCATTGCTGCCTGTCAGCAACCTGGGGCCTGTTTCACAATGGAACTTCGTAAATTTGAACTTTACAGACAAACTTAAATATTTGCAAGTGAAGTTTTAGATGCTTTACAATCAAATGTTGATTTTGCACATTTGTTACTTTTTAATTTAATTTATTTGTTTATGTACATAGAATGTCCCATGAGCATATTGCTCTAGTTATGGACTGCCATTTAGTGAGGCAGTAAACAGAATATAAGAATAAAATAAACACATACAAGCATAATTTTTATGGGTGTGTGATTAACCTTAAATTTTGTTTGTAAAGTGTTTATATACAAAAGGCGTGTAGAGTTACCTATATTTTAATATTTGTGAGCAAAACAGTATAGAAAAGTATAAAATTAAGCACACAGCAATACATCTCTGAAATCTCCATTTAAGTGCTATTTAGTAGCAGTTCCAGTAATACAGATAACGAAGAAGTTTATGCTAGGGAAGGTTGAAGAATAAATATTATAGCCTTACACTTTTTTATAAATACAGTGGGAGTTTTCAGCAAAAGTGGAGCCTTAACCTCAAAACAACAGCTGTCAACTTTTACTTTCTCTACACGTACAATGTACATTGTGTATACAGAAGGTATTGTAATGCACCCAAACATTTTATACCAAGATTTCACTGGAAATATATGTTTTAGGTTCCCCTGAATCCAAAAAAAAAAGCATTTTTAGAAAAATGTCTGTGTATATGTGTGTCTGTTGGCAGAAATTTGGTATTTAGATTCAGTATCTTCCAAGGATGCAACACAAAGATTTTCCATAAAATCCCCCCACCCCAAACTACCCCTTATATGGAACTTTTTTCAAAAATTTAATTTTCTGAAAAATGGCTGTTGCGATTTTGATTAAAATGTCATATATTAAAGGTATTTACCTGACAAATAAAAATGTATATCCTGAATTTTCCGGGAATAGCCTCTAAAGACCTCTTAATTTTGGATGTATTTTATTGAAATTTGCATAACTGGTAAACCGTATGAGATAAACAAAAATTTACAACACAAAAAATGTAGATCAGAATAAAACACAAAATTTATGTCATATATTTTTTTTTTTTCGTGGAGTTGATCATTTTTGAGATATTCCATGTTATTGGTTTCAGTTTTGAAAAACTTATACTTTTCTCACACAGAAATTTGTCAACTGCTGTCCATACAAACAAAAGAACTTCAGTAATATAGCAACCAGCTTTTGACCATCTCTTTAACCTATGCTACTCCCTTATCTGGCTTCTACTTACAAGAAAGGAAGTAATAAGACTATTTCTGGTAATTTTTTCTCGATTAGCATGAAGTAGATAGAAGCATAAGCTTTTAAATAATAATTTGTTGCAGAAATGAAGAGAAAGCCATGTGAATGGAACACATGAGATTTTTTTATACAGTGTTAAATAACACCCGCTTTTACTAGTATTGCATTGCAGGCAATGACACTAATAATACATGGAGCACTGGTGGAATGCGATGATAGGGAAACTGGACAAGATGGATAAAGCCTGCCCCTGCACTGCTTTGTCCACCAAAAATCCCACATGCGGTCACTGTCAATTTCACGCTGTTGCAGACATGCATAGAGTTTCTAAGGCTTCAATGCGCAGAAGTGTGCATAGAATATCCCTCATTCATGCTTATGCAAATACATAATGTTTAATAATGCACATTTTGCAATCAACCAGACAATTCATAGGGCATAAGTAAGCCATTATACCAAAATGTGAGACTTTGTAATAGTGTGTGTTTGATATAATTGTAATATAGTGTACTACAGTTTAAAAACACACATAAAACTTATTGAATGTGTTAGATGTATGCAGAGATAAAAAATACGCTCTTTAGTATTTTTTATAATGTGTGGTAGATGCTTTGAAGCATATATATGTGTTATAGACCATAATGTTTGTAAAATTTCCTTACTTTATAAGTAAACAAACTTTTATTGCAAAACAAGCATTTCCCATGTTATTTGTAAATTGTAAATATTATGATCCAGGCCCCATCATTGGAGATTGCTGACAAGAGACGCACATGCGTTGACACAATACTGACTCCAGCTCACAACATAACTGTTAGTGGAAAACTAGTGAGCCACATCTTCATGGGCAGTACAATCCTTGTTTCACATGCAAGCTTTGAGAATAAGTATATTCATCCATTTATGTTAGTGTTGGCAACATGTTAAACACATATTTGTTAATGGAATAATTGTTTTTTCACACAAACCGTGTGTAGGACAGGAGTAGGATAGGTAGAGTGAGACTGAAAAAGTGACAGAGCAACCAGCTAAAGATCGGGAGATCCATGGTTCAAATCCCGGCTATAGCATTGAATTTTTCAGTCAGACTCTACCTATCCAAATCTTGTCCTACCCACAGCTTGTGTAAAAAAAACAATTATTCCAATACCAATTGACAATAATAGTTGGCTTTATTATGAATCCTGGGTCTAAAGTACTTACAACATTTGTAAGTCGCCATTGGGGTTGTCATCTCAAAATAATTTGAGAACACCTTGTGGTTTACCAGGAAACATGCAAGTCAGTTGAGAAATTCAATGTTGGTATGGTAGCTCAGTGGTCAGAGCAACTGGCTAGAGACCGGGAGATCTGTGATTCAGATCCGGCTATAGCATTGAATTTTTCAGTCTGACTCTACCTATCCATATATTTGTTATTTGTATATTTTAAGAAGGTTTAGAAGTGAAATAATTATATTTTAAAATACACTGCAAACTATAGAAACCATAAAAGTGGTTCTGTTATATTCACAGAGCAATAAACATAAAAGACTGCCATGTGCAATGAGTATAGCAGAAAAAGTTGCATTACCATATTCAAAATGATTTGAATCGCATTTCCATGCAGTATTCAATACAATAAGTGCATACTTAAATCACTGTCAATTCCCCATGGAAATGTGGTAAATGTAACTATTATGTTGTTTTTTTTTCTGCTCTGTGACTGAGCATTATTACATAAAAGTAATTTCCGTAACTTAATTGCTGTGACATGGTTTTCTCTTGTGCAACAGCTGTCCAATTAAACCTCTTTTGTCTTCCAGTTGTTTGCTAAAATTGAACTCCAGACTCTCCTTTCCTCCACACATTTTGCCTGCTGCACACAGTAATCAGCCTTTTTTATTATCCTAGTGGCACCTTTTTGAAGTTTTGCAGCAAGGAAATGTATACCTGTGTCCCAATAGGAGTTCTGGACAGTTTGAAAGCTGAGAATGCATTCTGATTCCTTTCTGCAGCTTTACCACATTCCAGGTGGCACTGAAACCATGGTCTACCTGAGACTATCAGTCTCATGCCTGTAGCAGCTTTGTGAGTGCTAATAGACTCACATTTATGTCCCTGTTTATTACACAATTATAAAAGTGTTAGCAAGGATTTTTATGTGTTGGTCCCAAATCATTTAGGGCACTAATGTCAAAGTAAAGATGCCTTTGACTTCTCCAGGAAGTAATTAAATGTTTTGCATTTGACATTTTTAAGGTTGCTTCACATCAACCACAAATGAAAAGACAAAATAATGTGAGTGTTCAGAGGTAAACAAACCTTGATACAGAATAATTCAAAAATACTGTTACAATGTTTGGGGATGGATTCTGACATTAAAACAAGAAAATATTGTCATATAAGCATATGCTCTAAAATGCCTCATTTTTGCACTATCAATTTTTAATGAGCCACCTTCAACGGCTTTCCAGATTGATTCTAATAACTTGATTTATTTATGCACTCATTCATAGAAGGCTCTGACCCTGCAGGGTTGGCCTTGTGTTGCCATGGCTACTTGTTAACATTTGTGTAATACATTCCCCCAGCAAGCCTTACAAGTGCTGTCTACAGGGACTTCTTTCAGAACGCTCTCCCAGACTTATTAGAAAATGTAGCTTTGCAAATAACAAGCAACATGACACTCTAGTACATTTTAGTTTCATTGTTCAAGATCCACTGACTAGTGTATAGCATGACATGGATAGGTAGAAGGGGACCAGTTCCATGGCCTGCACATTCTTCTGACCATTGTAAGATTTTTAATTTGTCATTCATATTTTGTTTTTTACCTTGGAAAAAGGTCCCCACCCGGAACTCTGAATGGGGGACTGCTTTACTTCCAGAATATTTCTTTTTCCAATGGGACATCACTTTATCTAGGATATTTTATTTAACTTTTTGTAACCATTTAAAATTAGGCACCATAAATGGTGGTTACATCACCTAAGTAAAGAAAGGTATGGATAGGAAAGAAAATGAAATGATCCCCTAGGCCTCGAATACTCTAGAAAACAAGAGTTGAGTGAAGCAAGACTGGATAGGAAAGGTAAAAGAGGGAACTGATATCAGACTAGCGCTTCCCTTTAGTTCATCAAGTCTTCAAATTCTAGAAGCAATTAAAGGCTCTCCTTTCTATTATAACAAATTGATATGTGATTACTAACAAAGGCACCACCTGAAGGACATTAGGCTTTTGTCCAGGTCACTTCCTTTAAGTCTTCAGTTAATTACACTAATATACAACACTTTCCCGGTTTTAATGAAAATAGGCTACTTATATGGAAGAAAACATGCTGATTTTGAAAATGGCAACATTTTACACATAACACGTACAGTTTTTATGTAATTCAATATTTTATATATTTTTAATATATCGGACTCTATATATATAATTGCGAGTATAAATATATTTTTGCAGCAAAGGAATCATAATAAAGTAACATATTATGCATTCTCATGCCGTATATCTATATATAAATAAATAAACCACCCCTTGTGGGCTTCCCTGTTCTGTATCCCTTATCTTCCTATTGCAGTAAGCTGATGACACACGAAAGACAGCTTCAGTGCCGAGCGGCTGGGGTTTATTTATCAATGCGTGACTCTGTGCCAGCAATAAAACTGTCAACCAGTACATAATAAACCGCCACCTGACACTCACCCTTCAGGGGCTTATGTGTCTTAAAATCTCAGAACTTTAGTTGCTTTCTCTAACTCGCGGTGATCGGTATTGCGGTTTCTAGAAAACATTCATTTTAATTTTGTATTGTTAGTACGTATTGTGTAGTTATATACTGTTCACAATGTCTTTTACCTCTTCTAGGAGGAAATGTATCAACAATCTAAATAACTTTTGTTACATATGTGGTTCTTTCTTATTGCGGAGACAGAAAACTAACATTACACCGTTTTTGAAGAAAGTGCATTTTGCATATTTTAGTTAAGCTAGGAGATCAAAGTCAAACTTGGGCTCCTCATACTGTTTGCAAAACATGTAGTGAAGGGCTAAGACAGTGGTACCATGGAAAACAGAAAGCAATGAAGTTCGGGATTCCTATGATATGGCGTGAACAAAAAAATCACTATGATGTTTGTTACTTCTGCATTTGTAAAGTAGCAGGGTACAATAAGACAAAATAAAACAAGAATTAAAAATCCAGATGACCTTGCTTCAGCTATTACACCTGTGCCACATGGAGCAGATGTCTCTATTCTTATTCCACCAGCTCAACTAGAGGATACTGAGAGTTCAGTCTTTGGGTCAACAGAAAATTCCAATACAGATGAGGATTTCACAGCTCACACTGGTGAAGACAAGTAACAGCATTTTACACAAGAAGAGTTGAACGACTTAGTAAGAGATTTAGGCCTTACCAAAGAGAAGAGCAAATTACTTGGATCAAGGTTGAAAGAGAAGAAAATCTGGCTCCAGACACCACAGTTTCTTGGTAAAGGAATAGAGATGAATTTACAAAGCTCTTTAAGATGCAAGATCTATTTGTTTATTGTTGTGATGTACCAGGTTTAATTCAACAACTGGGAATACCAACATATGATAGTAAAGACTGGTGTTTATTTATTGACGCTTCAAAAAGAAGCCTAACAGCAGTTTCAGTGCACAATAGAAGCGAATTTCCCTCAATACCTGTTGCATATTCCGTTTCTGAAAGAATCATATGAAAATCTTCAAACCATTTTAGAAAGAATTAATTACAACCAACATCAGTGGCTATTGTGCGGAGAGTTAAGGTATCCCGTATCATACTAGGGCAACAAGGAGGATATATAAAATATCCATGCTTTTTGTGCGAATGGGACAGTAGAAACAGGGTTCAACACTGGACAGTGCGAGAATGACCTAAGAGAAAAAGTTTAACGCCAGGAGAAAAAAACATCATTCGTGCCAGTCTAGTTGGTCAGAAGAAAATATTACTGCCTCCTTTGCATATAAAATGAGGTATTATGACACAATTCGTGAAAGCACTGGACATAATGGTTCGTGTTCAAATACCTCAGCAGTAAATTTTCTGTGATGTCCAAAGCTAAGATTAAAGAGGGTGTATTTGATGGACCTTAGATAAGACAATTGATGAAGGAGAACACATTTTTGGACAACATGAATAATACATATCTGCAAACATGGTGTGCTTTCAAAGGGGTAGTGGATAAGTTTCTTGGACACACAAAACATCCGCAATACAAAGAAATTTTGCGAAATATGCTACAAAAGCTGCGAGCTCTTGGATGTAATATTGAGTTTAAAGCTTTACTTCTTGAATTCTCACCTAGACTATTTTCCTGATAATTTGGGATCCCTCAGTGAAAAACAAGGTGAAAGATTTCATCAAGGAGATGGAGAGGAGATATCAGGGTCGGTGGAACATTGCGATGTTAGCGGACTACTTTTGGTGCTTGAAAAGGGAAGTTTCTCAAACACTGCATAAACGTAAATAAACACAGCCATCTTTCTGGCCAAGGAAAAAGTAACTTCATGCCTTCTTTTGCAGGTATGTAGGCGTTGTTATGTATTTATTGCAGAAAAATGTTGAATTATGTATTTATCTTATAACGCATGTTTTTTACATCAGAAACAGTATTTTCAAAGTCTTTAAATTGTGAGAAAACCTTACGTGATAGATAAAAATGGAAAGCAACATTTAATTTAGCACATCAAAGTTAGTCAATATAACCTTTAAGATCGCAAAACAGCAAACAAAATATAAATTTTGCAGGACAGTGTTATTGAAGGGTCTCCTTCCCTGTTAGTAACAAAAGTCTTCCACGGTCTTTCTGTACACTTAAAGAAGATATGGATGGAAACCATCTACTGCGCTACCCAACCTTTAGTAAACATCTTAATATGACATCAAAATACTGGAATGCAAGAGAGCGAATGGCTTCACTGCCAACTGCTCAACATTAGATACCAACTACACAAACTGACCTCAAACCTTTGGATTTTTATCTTTTGGGAGCACTTTAAACATTGGTTTGTGCAGCAGACTCCTGGAGAAAGAAAGTCTCATGTGAGTCTGCAAAATCAACGACACCGCTGGGAGTGTTTGACATTGCACGTTTCAACAAGTACATGTGTGTCTAGACATAAGAGGGGCACATTTGCTACAAGTGATGTTTGTGTGGAACATCTAACAGCTCCTTGAGAGTATTCCATGTTACAACAAGTACATGTGTGACTAGACACAAGAGGGGACATTTGCTACAAGTGATGTATGTGTGGGACATCTAACAGCTCCTTGAGAGTATTCCATGTTACAACAAGTACATGTGTGTCTAGACACAAGAGGAGCACATTTGCTATAAGTGATGTTTGTGTGGGACATCTAACAGCTCCTTGAGAGTATTCCATGTTACAACAAGTACATGTGTGTCTAGACACAAGAGGAGCACATTTGCTATAAGTGATGTTTGTGTGGAACATCTCCTACCATATTCTTGAGAGTATTCCATGTTACAACAAGTACATGTGTGTCTAGACACAAGAGGAGCACATTTGCTATAAGTGATGTTTGTGTGGAACATCTCCTACCATCTTCTTGAGAGTATTCCATGTTTCAACATGTGTGTCTAGACACAAGAGGGGACATTTGCTATAAGTGATGTTTGTGTGGAACATCTCCTACCATCTTCTTGAGAGTATTCCATGTTTCAACATGTGTGTCTAGACACAAGAGGGGACATTTGCTATAAGTGATGTTTGTGTGGAACATCTCCTACCATATTCTTGAGAGTATTCCATGTTTCAACATGTGTGTCTAGGCACAAGAGGGGCACATTTGCTATAAGTGATGTTTGAGTGGAACATCTCTTAACAGCTTCTTGACAGTATTCCATGTTTCAACATGTGTGTCTAGACACAAGAGGGGCACATTTGCTATAAGTGATGTTTGTGTGGAACATCTCCTAACAGCTTCTTGACAGTATTCCATGTTACAACAAGTACATGTGTGTCTAGACACAAGAGGGGCACATTTGCTATAAGTGATGTTTGAGTGGAACATCTAACAGCTCCTTGAGAGTATTCGATGTTACAACAAGTACATGTGTGTCTAGACACAAGAGGGGCACATTTGCTATAAGTGATGTTTGTGTGGAACATCTCCTAACAGCTTCTTGAGTGTATTCCATGTTTCAACATGTGTGTCTAACACAAGAGGGGCACATTTGCTATAAGTGATGTTTGTGTGAAGCATCTAACAGCTTCTTGAGAGTATTCCATGTTTCAACAAGTACATGTGTGTCTAGGCACAAGAGGGGACATTTGCTATAAGTGATGTTTGTGTGAAGCATCTAACAGCTTCTTGAGAGTATTCCATGTTTCAACAAGTACATGTGTGTCTAGACACAAGAGGGGACATTTGCTATAAGTGATGTTTGTGTGGAACATCTCCTAACAGCTTCTTGAGAGTATTCCATGTTTCAACACGCGTGTCTAGACACAAGAGGGGACATTTGCTATAAGTGATGTTTGTGTGGAGCATCTAACAGCTTCTTGAGAGTATTCCATGTTTCAACATGTGTGTCTACACACAAGAGGGACACATTTGCTATAAGTGATGTATGTGTGGAGCATCTAACTGCTTCCTGAGAGTATTCCATGTTTCAACATGTGTGTCTAACACAAGAGGGAAACATTTGCTATAAGTGATGTTTGTGTGGAGCATCTAACTGCTTCCTGAGAGTATTCCATGTTTCAACATGTGTGTCTAACACAAGAGGGACACATTTGCTATAAGTGAAGTTTGTGTGAAGCATCTAACAGCTTCTTGAGAGTATTCCATGTTTCAACATGTGTGTCTAGACACAAGAGGGGCACATTTGCTATAAGTGATGTTTGTGTGGAACATCTCCTACCATCTTCTTGAGAGTATTCCATGTTTCAACATGTGTGTCTAGACACAAGAGGGGCACATTTGCTATAAGTGATGTTTGTGTGGAACATCTCCTAACTGCTTCCTGAGAGTATTCCATGTTTCAACATGTGTGTCTAACACAAGAGGGGGACATTTGCTATAAGTGATGTTTGTGTGGAACATCTCCTAACAGCTTCTTGAGAGTATTCCATGTTTCAACAAGTACATATGTGTCTAGACACAAGAAGGGCACATTTGCTATAAGTGATGTTTGTGTGGAACATCTAACAGCTTCTTGAGAGTATTCCATGTTTCAACTAGTACATGTGTGTCTAGACACAAGAGGCGACATTTGCTATAAGTGTTGTTTGTGTGGAACATTTCCTAACAGCTTCCTGAGAGTATTCCATGTTTTAACAAGACACAAGAGGGCACATTTGACATAAGTGGTGTTTGTGTGTAACATCTAACATCTTCCTGAGAGTATTCCATGTTTCAACAAGTACATGTGTGTCTACACACAAGAGGGGCACATTTGCTATAAGTGGTGTTTGTGTGTAACATCTAACATCTTCCTGAGAGTATTCCATGTTACAACAAGTACATGTGTGTCTAGACACAAGAGGGGACATTTGCTATAAGTGGTGTTTGTGTGTAACATCGAACATCTTCCTGAGAGTATTCCATGTTTCAACAAGTACATGTGTGTCTAGACACAAGAGGGGACATTTGCTATAAGTGGTGTTTGTGTGTAACATCGAACATCTTCCTAAGAGTATTCCATGTTTCAACAAGTACATGTGTGTCTAGACACAAGAGGGGACATTTGCTATAAGTGGTGTTTGTGTGTAACATCGAACATCTTGCTGAGAGTATTCCATGTTTCAACAAGTACATGTGTGTCTACACACAAGAGGGGCACATTTGCTATAAGTGAAGTTTGTGTGGAACATCTAACAGCTTCCTGAGAGTATTCCATGTTTCAACAAGTACATGTGTGTCTAGACACAAGAGGGGCACATTTGCTATAAGTGATTCTTGTGTGGAACATCTAACAGCTTCTTGATGGTATTCCATGTTTCAACAAGTACATGTGTGTCTAGACACAAGAGGGGCACATTTGCTATAACTGATGTTTTTATGGAACATCTAACAGCTTCTTGAGAGTATTCCATGTTTCAACAAGTACATGTGTGTCTAGACACAAGAGGGGCACATTTGCTATAAGTGATGCTTTTGTGGAACATCTCCTAACAGCTTCTTGAGAGTATTCCATGTATCAACAGGTACATGTGTGTCTAGACATTATAGGGCACATTTGCTATAAGTGATGCTTTTGTGGAACATCTCCTAACAGCTTCTTGAGAGTATTCCATGTATCAACAGGTACATGTGTGTCTAGACATTATAGGGCACATTTGCTATAAGTGATGTTTGTGTGGAACATCTCCTAACTGCTTCCTGAGAGTATTCCATGTTTCAACAAGTACATGTGTGACTAGACACAAGAGGCGACATTTGCTATAAGTGATGTTTGTGTGCAACATCTCCTAACTGCTTCCTGAGAGTATTCCATGTTTCAACAAGTACATGTGTGTCTAGACACAAGAGGGGCACAGTTGCTATAAGTGATGTTTGTGTGGAACATCTCCTAACAGCTTCCTGAGAGTATTCCATATTTCAACAAGTACATGTGTGTCTAGACACAAGAGGGGCACATTTGCTATAAGTGATGTTTGTGTGGAACATCTCCTAACAGCTCCTTGAGAGTATTCCATGTTTCAACAAGTACATGTGTGTCTAGACACAAGAGGCGACATTTGCTATAAGTGATGTTTGTGTGGAACATCTCCCAACAGTTTCTTGTGAGTATTCCATGTTTCAACATGTGTGTCTAGACACAAGAGGGGCACATTTGCTATAAGTGATGTTTGAGTGGAACATCTCCTAACAGCTTCCTGAGAGTATTCCATGTTTCAAAAAGTACATGTGTGTCTAGACACAAGAGGGGCACATTTGCTATAAGTGATGTTTGTGTGGAGCATCTAACAGCTTCTTGAGAGCATTCCATGTTTCAACATGTGTGTCTAGACACAAGAGGGGCACATTTGCTATAAGTGAAGTTTGTGTGGAACATCTAACAGCTTCCTGAGAGTATTCCATGTTTCAACAAGTACATGTGTGTCTAGACACAAGAGGGGCACATTTGCTATAAGTGATGCTTGTTGGAACATCTAACAGCTTCTTGAGAGTATTCCATGTTTCAACAAGTACATGTGTGTCTAGACACAAGAGGGGCACATTTGCTATAACTGATGTTTGTATGGAACATCTAACAGCTTCCTGAGAGTATTCCATGTTTCAACAAGTACATGTGTGTCTAGACACAAGAGGCGACATTTGCTATAAGTGATGTTTGTGTGAAGCATCTAACAGCTTCTTGAGAGTATTCCATGTTTCAACAAGTACATGTGTGTCTAGACACAAGAGGGGCACATTTGCTATAAGTGATGTTTGTGTGGAACATCTCCTAACAGCTTCTTGAGTGTATTCCATGTTTCAACATGTGTGTCTAACACAAGAGGGGCACATTTGCTATAAGTGATGTTTGTGTGAAGCATCTAACAGCTTCTTGAGAGTATTCCATGTTTCAACAAGTACATGTGTGTCTAGGCACAAGAGGGGACATTTGCTATAAGTGATGTTTGTGTGAAGCATCTAACAGCTTCTTGAGAGTATTCCATGTTTCAACAAGTACATGTGTGTCTAGACACAAGAGGGGACATTTGCTATAAGTGATGTTTGTGTGGAACATCTCCTAACAGCTTCTTGAGAGTATTCCATGTTTCAACACGCGTGTCTAGACACAAGAGGGGACATTTGCTATAAGTGATGTTTGTGTGGAGCATCTAACAGCTTCTTGAGAGTATTCCATGTTTCAACATGTGTGTCTACACACAAGAGGGACACATTTGCTATAAGTGATGTATGTGTGGAGCATCTAACTGCTTCCTGAGAGTATTCCATGTTTCAACATGTGTGTCTAACACAAGAGGGAAACATTTGCTATAAGTGATGTTTGTGTGGAGCATCTAACTGCTTCCTGAGAGTATTCCATGTTTCAACATGTGTGTCTAACACAAGAGGGACACATTTGCTATAAGTGAAGTTTGTGTGAAGCATCTAACAGCTTCTTGAGAGTATTCCATGTTTCAACATGTGTGTCTAGACACAAGAGGGGCACATTTGCTATAAGTGATGTTTGTGTGGAACATCTCCTACCATCTTCTTGAGAGTATTCCATGTTTCAACATGTGTGTCTAGACACAAGAGGGGCACATTTGCTATAAGTGATGTTTGTGTGGAACATCTCCTAACTGCTTCCTGAGAGTATTCCATGTTTCAACATGTGTGTCTAACACAAGAGGGGGACATTTGCTATAAGTGATGTTTGTGTGGAACATCTCCTAACAGCTTCTTGAGAGTATTCCATGTTTCAACAAGTACATATGTGTCTAGACACAAGAAGGGCACATTTGCTATAAGTGATGTTTGTGTGGAACATCTAACAGCTTCTTGAGAGTATTCCATGTTTCAACTAGTACATGTGTGTCTAGACACAAGAGGCGACATTTGCTATAAGTGTTGTTTGTGTGGAACATTTCCTAACAGCTTCCTGAGAGTATTCCATGTTTTAACAAGACACAAGAGGGCACATTTGACATAAGTGGTGTTTGTGTGTAACATCTAACATCTTCCTGAGAGTATTCCATGTTTCAACAAGTACATGTGTGTCTACACACAAGAGGGGCACATTTGCTATAAGTGGTGTTTGTGTGTAACATCTAACATCTTCCTGAGAGTATTCCATGTTACAACAAGTACATGTGTGTCTAGACACAAGAGGGGACATTTGCTATAAGTGGTGTTTGTGTGTAACATCGAACATCTTCCTGAGAGTATTCCATGTTTCAACAAGTACATGTGTGTCTAGACACAAGAGGGGACATTTGCTATAAGTGGTGTTTGTGTGTAACATCGAACATCTTCCTAAGAGTATTCCATGTTTCAACAAGTACATGTGTGTCTAGACACAAGAGGGGACATTTGCTATAAGTGGTGTTTGTGTGTAACATCGAACATCTTGCTGAGAGTATTCCATGTTTCAACAAGTACATGTGTGTCTACACACAAGAGGGGCACATTTGCTATAAGTGAAGTTTGTGTGGAACATCTAACAGCTTCCTGAGAGTATTCCATGTTTCAACAAGTACATGTGTGTCTAGACACAAGAGGGGCACATTTGCTATAAGTGATTCTTGTGTGGAACATCTAACAGCTTCTTGATGGTATTCCATGTTTCAACAAGTACATGTGTGTCTAGACACAAGAGGGGCACATTTGCTATAACTGATGTTTTTATGGAACATCTAACAGCTTCTTGAGAGTATTCCATGTTTCAACAAGTACATGTGTGTCTAGACACAAGAGGGGCACATTTGCTATAAGTGATGCTTTTGTGGAACATCTCCTAACAGCTTCTTGAGAGTATTCCATGTATCAACAGGTACATGTGTGTCTAGACATTATAGGGCACATTTGCTATAAGTGATGCTTTTGTGGAACATCTCCTAACAGCTTCTTGAGAGTATTCCATGTATCAACAGGTACATGTGTGTCTAGACATTATAGGGCACATTTGCTATAAGTGATGTTTGTGTGGAACATCTCCTAACTGCTTCCTGAGAGTATTCCATGTTTCAACAAGTACATGTGTGTCTAGACACAAGAGGGGCACAGTTGCTATAAGTGATGTTTGTGTGGAACATCTCCTAACAGCTTCCTGAGAGTATTCCATATTTCAACAAGTACATGTGTGACTAGACACAAGAGGCGACATTTGCTATAAGTGATGTTTGTGTGCAACATCTCCTAACTGCTTCCTGAGAGTATTCCATGTTTCAACAAGTACATGTGTGTCTAGACACAAGAGGGGCACAGTTGCTATAAGTGATGTTTGTGTGGAACATCTCCTAACAGCTTCCTGAGAGTATTCCATATTTCAACAAGTACATGTGTGTCTAGACACAAGAGGGGCACATTTGCTATAAGTAATGTTTGTGTGGAACATCTCCTAACAGCTCCTTGAGAGTATTCCATGTTTCAACAAGTACATGTGTGTCTAGACACAAGAGGCGACATTTGCTATAAGTGATGTTTGTGTGGAACATCTCCCAACAGTTTCTTGTGAGTATTCCATGTTTCAACATGTGTGTCTAGACACAAGAGGGGCACATTTGCTATAAGTGATGTTTGAGTGGAACATCTCCTAACAGCTTCCTGAGAGTATTCCATGTTTCAAAAAGTACATGTGTGTCTAGACACAAGAGGGGCACATTTGCTATAAGTGATGTTTGTGTGGAGCATCTAACAGCTTCTTGAGAGCATTCCATGTTTCAACATGTGTGTCTAGACACAAGAGGGGCACATTTGCTATAAGTGAAGTTTGTGTGGAACATCTAACAGCTTCCTGAGAGTATTCCATGTTTCAACAAGTACATGTGTGTCTAGACACAAGAGGGGCACATTTGCTATAAGTGATGCTTGTTGGAACATCTAACAGCTTCTTGAGAGTATTCCATGTTTCAACAAGTACATGTGTGTCTAGACACAAGAGGGGCACATTTGCTATAACTGATGTTTGTATGGAACATCTAACAGCTTCCTGAGAGTATTCCATGTTTCAACAAGTACATGTGTGTCTAGACACAAGAGGCGACATTTGCTATAAGTGATGTTTGTGTGAAGCATCTAACAGCTTCTTGAGAGTATTCCATGTTTCAACAAGTACATGTGTGTCTAGACACATGAGCAGGACATTTGCTATAAGTGATGTTTGTGTGGAACATCTAACAGCTTCCTGAGAATATTCCATGTTTCAACAAGTACATGTGTGTCTAGACACAAGAGGGGCACATTTGCTATAAGTGATGCTTTTGTGGAACATCTCCTAACAGCTTCTTGAGAGTATTCCATGTTTCAACAAGTACATGTGTGTCTAGACACAAGAGGGCACATTTGCTATAAGTGATGCTTTTGTGGAACATCTCCTAACTGCTTCCTGAGAGTATTCCATGTTTCAAAAAGCACATGTGTGTCTAGACACAAGAGGGGCACAGTTGCTATAAGTGATGTTTGTGTGGAGCATCTAACAGCTTCTTGAGAATATTCCATGTTTCAACAAGTACATGTGTGACTAGACACAAGAGGCGACATTTGCTATAAGTGATGTTTGTGTGGAACATCTCCCAACAGTTTCTTGTGAGTATTCCATGTTTCAACATGTGTGTCTAGACACAAGAGGGGCACATTTGCTATAAGTGATGTTTGAGTGGAACATCTCCTGACAACTTCCTGAGAGTATTCCATGTTTCAAAAAGTACATGTGTGTCTAGACACAAGAGGGGCACATTTGCTATAAGTGATGTTTGTGTGGAGCATCTAACAGCTTCTTGAGAGCATTCCATGTTTCAACATGTGTGTCTAGACACAAGAGGGGACATTTGCTATAAGTGATGTTTGTGAGGAACATCTCCTAACAGCTTCCTGAGAGTATTCCATGTTTCAATATGTGTGTCTAGACACAAGATGGGCACATTTGCTATAAGTGATGTTTGTGTGGAACATCTCCTAACTGCTTCCGGAGTGTATTCCATGTTTCAACATGTGTGTCTAGACACAAGATGGGCACATTTGCTATAAGTGATGTTTGTGTGGAACATCTCCTAACAGCTTCCTGAGAGTATTCCATGTTTCAACATGTGTGTTTAGACACAAGTGGGGCACATTTGCTATAAGTGATGTTTGTGTGGAACATCTCCTAACAGCTTCTTGAGAGTATTCCATGTTTCAACATGTGTGTCTAGACACAAGAGGACACATTTGCTATAAGTGATGTTTGTGTGGAACATCTCCTAACAGCTTCTTGAGAGTATTCCATGTTTCAACATGTGTGTCTAGACACAAGAGCAGGACATTTGCTATAAGTTATGTTTTTGTGGAACATCTAACAGTTTCCGGAGAGTATTCCATGTTTCAACAAGTACATGTTTGTTTAGACACAAGAGGGGCACATTTGCTATAAATGATGGTTTTGTGGAACATCTCCTAACAGCTTCCTGAGTGTAACAGCTTCATAAATAATCTTGACCATATACTAAATCAGCTATATAAACAGGACAATAGTATTTTATTATTGGGGGATATAAATATTGACTTTCTAGTAAACAGTAATAATAAACTAGCTTTTATAACTATGCTAAATACCTTTGTTATTAAATCAATGTTAGATGTTCCTACAAGAATATCTAACAGCTCAAGTTTTTTAATTGACCAAATAGCAGTAAGTTGTAATCTAAGCCCAAGTGATATTAACCTATTCGAAACTGGACTATCTGACCATTATGCTCAGACAATCACACTTAGTTGGGGACTGGCAAGAAATTGTGATGACCACACCCCTTTCCTCAAAAAAGTACGTCAGCTGAATCAACCTAATATAGAATATTTCAAATATCTACTAGAGAAAGAAACTTGGGAAGATGTATACATAGGAAAAACGGTGGAAGATATAAGCCTTAAATTCATAAATACCTTTAAGCATTACTATAACATGGCTTTTCCTATGATGCAAGTAAAGGGGAAACACCAAACATCCAATTGGATAATTAAGGCATTAAAATATCCAGGGACAGACTTAGACTACTAAGCGAACAAATTAAAAAGAAAAATGTTTCTCAAGCATTAATTACTTAATTACAAAAAGTATACAAACAAGTAATTGAAGTGGCTAAAAAGCTAGATAATTCCAAAAAATCAATAAATCCATAAACAAACCAAAAGCAATGTGGGATTTAATCAAAGAAGAAACCAACTCCAAATTCTTCTCTTTTAAAGATATAGAGCTACTGAAAAATAATACTAATGTAAATAACCCTGAAGAAGTAGTGAATATCTTGAACGAACACTTTATTAAAATTACAGAAAATATACAAAAACACAATAATGCAAAAGGAGTGGGAAACTCTTTACATGTGTCTATTAACACACAGTCACTGTTTCTTGAGCCAACACATGAAAATGAAATACTAAACATGATCAAAACTCTAAAAAACAAAAAATCAGAGGGAATAAATGGAAGTTCAAACTTTATTATCGAAAGCTGTAGCAAATATTTTATCAAACCGCTATGTTATCTAGTTAACCACTCCATAGAAAGTGGAGTATTTCTGCAAGAATTGAAAATGACAAAAATTAAACCCATCTTTAAAAAGCACAACCAACAAGATGCTAACAATTACAGACTAATAGTAATACTATCAGCCTTCTCAAAAATATTGGAAAAACTTATGTACAACAGGCTGACAAAGTTCCTAAAAAAGTATAATATTATCAATGTATGTCAATTTGGCTTTCAAAGCAACAAATCTACTAATATGGCTGTAATGAATTTTGTTAGTAACATTTACGATGTACTAGACAAAAGCGAGCTAGGGATGGGACTATTCCTGGATCTTACCAAAGCTTTTGACATGGTAGACCACAACTAAGCAAACTGTACAAAAGCGGAGTTAGAGGTGTTGCACTTAACTGATTTAAATCGTACCTTAGCGAAAGAGAGAACAAGTAGTAGATATTGACTATATAGATCCTGGTGGGAGGGTATCAATGATAAAACAATCTCAAAAAACAAAACTTCAAGCTGGAGTTCCTCAAGGCTCGGTTTTAGGTCCCCTCTTATTTTTACTATACATCAATGATTTATCCCAATATATAAAAAATAATCAAGTCTCAATGACCCTTTTTGCTGATGATACTAGTATTTTCATTAAGGGCAATTACAAGGAGAACCTCAAAGAAAGCATCTCGGTCACTACTACGAAACTTCTAAATTGGTTTAAAACTAACAAACTAGTGGTTAATGAAGACAAAACTGTGTCAATGAACTTCCATCACAAAACATGCAAGACCTCTGTGAACTTTGACATCAAATTAGGATCTAAGTCCCTGGAAAATGTGACCCAAACAAAGTTCTTGGGCCTATGGATTGATAATAACTTAAGCTGGTATAACCACATTGAAAAATTAGCCATTAAACTCAGTCAAATAAATTTTCTCCTATATCAGTTAAAGAAAAAAGTTTCTACAGAGACACATTTCCATTCACACGTATTATATGGGATTGTATTGTGGGGGAACTCAGTTAACAGTAAATTAATTTTCAAATTGAAAAAAAAAGGCCATTAGAATAATCATGGGGATATCAAGAACTGAAAGCTGTAGAGAGCACTTTAAAAAATTAAACATTCTATCATTACCATGTTTATACATAAAAGAACTGCTGGTTCATGTTAAGGCAAATATAACATTTTTACCAACCAATGCTGAGGTACATACATATAATACTAGAACTAAAAATAATCTGCACATGAGCTTTCATAAAACAAGTCTATTTGAGAAGTCATTTAAACATACTGGAATTAAACTGTATAATCATCTTCCTATATATTTGAAAAACAAAGGTTTTATAACACAATTCAAAAATGAAATTCATAAATTCCTACTTAATAATAAGTTCTATTCACTTGATGAATTTAAGAGTCATGGCAGAGATAAGTTTTGAATAATGTAAACTGAGTAATCTATATCATTTATTGACTCATTAACTAATACATTGCTTTTATATGCCCTGTTACATGTCTGAGAACTGCTAGGCTGAATGAACGAACTGGAAGAAAGATGTCCCACCAGCAGTTAAAAAGAAAACTTAATCCGGAACTCACTACAAGAAATTTTTTATATTAAATTGATCAATTTTTGTAATTCATCTATGATCTATAATTGTATATTTATTCCAAAAATGTATTTTGTATTCCATTGTTATTAACTATTGTACATATAATTTTTGACGTGTCCTATACTTTATGTAAGTCTTACTGGATGAAATATACTTATACTTATTCCATGTTTCAAAAGTACTATTGTGTCTAGACACAAGAGGGGACATTTGCTATAAGTGATGTTCATGTGGAACATCTCCTAATAGCTTCTTGAGAGTATTCCATGTTTCCACAAGTACATGTGTGTCTAGACACAAGAGGGGACATTTGCTATAAGTGGTGTTTGTGTGCAACATCTCCCACCAGCTTCTTGAGAGTATTCCATGTTACAACAAGTACATGTGTGACTAGACACAAGAGGTGCACATTTGCTATAAGTGATGTTTGAGTGGAACATCTAACAGCTTCTTGAGAGTATTCCATGTTACAACAAGTACATGTGTGTCTAGACACAAGAGGGGACATTTGCTATAAGTGATGTTTGAGTGGAACATCTCCTAACAGCTTCTTGAGAGTATTCCATGTTACAACAAGTACATGTGTGTCTAGACACAAGAGGGGACATTTGCTATAAGTGATGTTTGAGTGGAACATCTCCTAACAGCTTCTTGAGAGTATTCCATGTTACAACAAGTACATGTGTGTCTAGACACAAGAGGGGACATTTGCTATAAGTGATGTTTGAGTGGAACATCTCCTAACAGCTTCTTGAGAGTATTCCATGTTACAACAAGTACATGTGTGTCTAGACACAAGAGGGGACATTTGCTATAAGTGATGTTTGAGTGGAACATCTCCTAACAGCTTCTTGAGAGTATTCCATGTTACAACAAGTACATGTGTGTCTAGACACAAGAGGGGCACATTTGCTATAAGTGATGTTTGAGTGGAACATCTAACAGCTTCTTGAGAGTATTCCATGTTTCAACATGTGTGTCTAGACACAAGAGGGGCACATTTGCTATAAGTGAAGTTTGTGTGGAACATCTCCTGACAGCTTCTTGAGAGTATTCCATGTTACAACAAGTACATGTGTGTCTAGACACAAGAGGGGCACATTTGCTATAAGTGATGTTTGTGTGGAGCATCTAACAGCTTCTTGAGAGTATTCCATGTTTCAACAAGTACATGTGTGTCTAGACACAAGAGGGCACATTTGCTATAAGTGAAGTTTGTGTGGAACATCTCCTGACAGCTTCTTGAGAGTATTCCATGTTACAACAAGTACATGTGTGTCTAGACACAAGAGGGGCACATTTGCTATAAGTGATGTTTGTGTGGAGCATCTAACAGCTTCTTGAGAGTATTCCATGTTTCAACAAGTACATGTGTGTCTAGACACAAGAGGGCACATTTGCTATAAGTGAAGTTTGTGTGGAACATCTCCTGACAGCTTCTTGAGAGTATTCCATGTTACAACAAGTACATGTGTGTCTAGACACAAGAGGGGCACATTTGCTATAAGTGATGTTTGTGTGGAGCATCTAACAGCTTCTTGAGAGTATTCCATGTTTCAACAAGTACATGTGTGTCTAGACACAAGAGGGGACATTTGCTATAAGTGATGTTTGAGTGGAACATCTAACAGCTTCTTGAGAGTATTCCATGTTTCAACAAGTACATGTGTGTCTAGACACAAGAGGGGACATTTGCTATAAGTGATGTTTGAGTGGAACATCTAACAGCTCCTTGAGAGTATTCCATGTTACAACAAGTACATGTGTGTCTACACACAAGAGGGGCACATTTGCTATAAGTGGTGTTTGTGTGTAACATCTAACATCTTCCTGAGAGTATTCCATGTTACAACAAGTACATGTGTGTCTAGACACAAGAGGGGACATTTGCTATAAGTGATGTTTGTGTGAAACATCTAACATCATCCTGAGAGTATTCCATGTTTCAACAAGTACATGTGTGTCTAGACACAAGAGGGGCACATTTGCTATAAGTGATGTTTGTGTGAAGCATCTAACAGCTTCTTGAGAGTATTCCATGTTTCAACAAGTACATGTGTGTCTAGACACAAGAGGGGACATTTGCTATAAGGGATGTTTGTGTGGAACATCTCCTAACAGCTTCTTGAGAGTATTCCATGTATCAACAGGTACATGTGTGTCTAGACACAAGAGGGTCACATTTGCTATAAGTGATGTTTGAGTGGAACATCTAACAGCTTCTTGAGAGTATTCCATGTTACAACAAGTACATGTGTGACTAGACACAAGAGGGGACATTTGCTATAAGTGATGTTTGTGTGAAGCATCTAACAGCTTCTTGAGAGTATTCCATGTTTCAACAAGTACATGTGTGTCTAGGCACAAGAGGGGACATTTGCTATAAGTGATGTTTGTGTGAAGCATCTAACAGCTTCTTGAGAGTATTCCATGTTTCAACAAGTACATGTGTGTCTAGGCACAAGAGGGGACATTTGCTATAAGTGATGTTTGTGTGAAGCATCTAACAGCTTCTTGAGAGTATTCCATGTTTCAACAAGTACATGTGTGTCTAGACACAAGAGGGGCACATTTGCTATAAGTGATGTTTGAGTGGAACATCTCCTAACAGCTTCTTGAGAGTATTCCATGTTACAACAAGTACATGTGTGTCTAGACACAAGAGGGTCACATTTGCTATAAGTGATGTTTGTATGGAACATCTAACAGCTTCTTGAGAGTATTCCATGTTACAACATGTGTGTCTAGACACAAGAGGGGCACATTTGCTATATGTGATGTTTGTGTGGAACATCTAACAGCTCCTTGAGAGTATTCCATGTTACAACAGGTACATGTGTGTCTAGACACAAGAGGGGCACATTTGCTATAAGTGATGTTTGAGTGGAACATCTCCTAACAGCTTCTTGAGAGTATTCCATGTTTCAACATGTGTGTCTAGACACAAGAGGGGACATTTGCTATAAGTGATGTTTGTGTGGAACATCTCCTACCATCTTCTTGAGAGTATTCCATGTTACAACAAGTACATGTGTGTCTAGACACAAGAGGGGACACTTGCTACACGTGATGTTTGTGTGGAACATCTAACAGCTCCTTGAGAGTATTCCATGTTACAACAAGTACATGTGTGTCTAGACACAAGAGGGGACATTTGCTATAAGTGATGTTTGTGTGGAACATCTAACATCATCCTGAGAGTATTCCATGTTTCAACAAGTACATGTGTGTCTAGACACAAGAGGGGACATTTGCTATAAGTGATGTTTGTGTGGAACATCTAACATCATCCTGAGAGTATTCCATGTTTCAACAAGTACATGTGTGTCTAGACACAAGAGGGGCACATTTGCTATAAGTGATGTTTGTGTGAAGCATCTAACAGCTTCTTGAGAGTATTCCATGTTTCAACAAGTACATGTGTGTCTAGACACAAGAGGGGACATTTGCTATAAGGGATGTTTGTGTGGAACATCTCCTAACAGCTTCTTGAGAGTATTCCATGTTTCAACATGTGTGTCTAGACACAAGAGGGCACATTTGCTATAAGTGATGTTTGTGTGGAACTTCTCCTAACAGCTTCTTGAGAGTATTCCACGTTTCAACAAGTACATGTGTGTCTAGACACAAGAGGGGCACATTTGCTATAAGTGATGCTTGTGTGGAACATCTCCTAACACTTTCTTGAGGGTATTCCATGTTACAACATGTATGACTAGACACAAGAGCAGGACATTTGCTATAAGTGACGTCTGTGTGGAGCATCCCCTAACTGCTTCCTCAGAGTATTGCATGTTTCAACAAGTACATGTGTGTCTAGACACAAGAGCAGGACATTTGCTACAAGTGATGTTTGTGTAGAACATCTAACAGCTTCTTGAGAGTATTCTATGTTTCAACAAGTACATGTATGTCTAGACACAAGAGGGGACCCTTGCTATAAGTGATGTTTGTTTGGAACATCTAACAGCTTCTTGAGAGTATTCTATGTTTCAACAAGTACATGTATGTCTAGACACAAGAGGGGACCCTTGCTATAAGTGATGTTTGTTTGGAACATCTAACAGCTTCTTCAGAGTATTCCATGTTTCAACAAGTACATGTGTGTCTAGACACAAGAACAGGACATTTGTTATAACTGATGTTTGTATGGAACATCTAACAGCTTCTTGAGAGTATTCCATGTTTCAACAAGTACATGTGTGTCTAGACACAAGAGCGGCACATTTGCTATAAGTGATGCTTGTGTGGAACATCTCCTAACAGCTTCTTGAGAGTATTCCATGTTTCAACATGTGTGTCTAGGCACAAGAGGGGCACATTTGCTATAAGTGATGTTTGTGTGGAACATCTCCTTACTGCTTCCTGAGAGTATTCAATGTTTAAACAAGTACATGTGAGTCTAGACACAAGAGGGGCACATTTGCTACAAGTGATGTTTGAGTGTATCATCTCCCAACAGCTTCTTCAGAGTATTCCATGTTTGAACATTTGCTATAAGTGATGCTTGTGTGGAACATCTGCTAACAGCTTCTTGAGAGTATTCCATGTTTCAACAAGCACATGTGTGTCTAGACACAAGAGGGGACATTTGCTATAAGTGTTGTTAGTGTGGTACATTTCCTAACAGCTTCCTGAGAGTATTCAATGTTTTAACAAGGCACAAGAGGGCACATTTGACATAAGTGGTGTATGTATGTAACATCTAACAGCTTCTTGAGAGTATTCCATGTTTCAACATGTGTGTCTAGACACAAGAGGGGCACATTTGCTATAAGTGATGTTTGTGTGGAACATCTAACAGCTTCCTGAGAGTATTCCATGTTTCAACAAGTACATGTGTGTCTAGACACAAGAGGGGCACATTTGCTATAAGTGATGTTTGTGTGTAACATCTAACAGTTTCCTGAGAGTATTCCATGTTTCAACAAGTACATGTGTGTTTAGACACAAGAGGGGACATTTGCTATAAGTGGTGTTTGTGTGGAACATCTCCTAACAGCTTCCTGAGAGTATTCCATGTTTCAACAAGTACATGTTTGTCTAGACACAAGAGGGGACATTTGCTATAAGTGATGTTTGTGTGGAACATCTCCTACCATCTTCTTGAGAGTATTCCATGTTACAACAAGTACATGAGTGTCTAGACACAAGAGGGAACATTTGCTATAAGTGATGTTTGTGTGGAACATCTAACAGCTTCTTGAGAGTATTCCATGTTTCAACAAGTACATGTGTGTCTAGACACATGAGCAGGACATTTGCTATAAGTGTTGTTTGTGTGGAACATTTCCTAACAGCTTACTGAGAGTATTCAATGTTTTAATAAGTGCATGTATGTCGAGACACAAGAGGGGACATTTGCTATAATTGATGTTTGTGTGGAACATCTCCTAACAGCTTCTTGAGAGTATTCCATGTTTCGTCATGTGTGTCTAGACACAAGAGGACACATTTGCTATAAGTGATGTGTGTGTGGAACATCTCCCACCAGCTTCTTGTGAGTATTCCATGTTTCAACAAGTACATGTGTGTCTAGACACAAGAGGGGCACATTTGCTATAAGTGATGTTTGTGTGGAACATCTCCCACCAGCTTCTTGAGAGTATTCCATGTTTCAACAAGTACATGTGTGTCTAGACACAAGAGGGGCACATTTGCTATAAGTGATGTTTGTGTGGAACATCTAACAGCTTCATGAGAGTATTCCATGTTTCAACAAGTACATGTGTGTCTAGACACAAGAGGGGCACATTTGCTATAAGTGATGCTTGTTGGAACATCTAACAGCTTCTTGAGAGTATTCCATGTTTCAACAAGTACATGTGTGTCTAGACACAAGAGGGGCACATTTGCTATAAGTGATGCTTGTTGGAACATCTAACAGCTTCTTGAGAGTATTCCATGTTTCAACAAGTACATGTGTGTCTAGACACAAGAGGGGCACATTTGCTATAAGTGATGTTTGTGTGGAACATCTCCCACCAGCTTCTTGAGAGTATTCCATGTTTCAACAAGTACATGTGTGACTAGACACAAGAGGGGCACATTTGCTATAAGTGATGTTTGTGTGGAACATCTAACAGCTTCATGAGAGTATTCCATGTTTCAACAAGTACATGTGTGTCTAGACACATGAGCAGGACATTTGCTATAAGTGTTGTTTGTGTGGAACATTTCCTAACAGCTTACTGAGAGTATTCAATGTTTTAATAAGTGCATGTATGTCGAGACACAAGAGTGGACATTTGCTATAATTGATGTTTGTGTGGAACATCTCCTAACAGCTTCTTGAGAGTATTCCATGTTTCGTCATGTGTGTCTAGACACAAGAGGGGACATATGCTATAAGTGGTGTTTGTGAGGATCATCTCCTAACAAACTGACAACACCAAATATAGAAGTATATTTGTCACTTTAAAATGTTTTGATTAATAACATTTTGAACCTCAAATAATTGAGAATGAAGGGTTTTGGGACATGTGTTTATATGAACATTTTTTCTTGTTTTTTTGTAAGGATACTGTCCCCAACCTTAATAAAAGAATTATTTGAATCATCCTGTATAATACAATGGTCGAAGCATTTGAAATTTGGGAAATGGTAAAGGAAAGCTCTGAATAAAGCTCCCTGTTCATTTTGCAAAAAAATCTTGGCTCACTAATTGCAGTTGTTCCGCAAATAAAAATGTTAAGATTGACAAGAAAATTTTTAATTACAAAGAGAGTTTTAGAATATTAGGCATGGATTTTAAACCTAAATGAAGACAGCCTAGTAAAATAATGTTAAATGCATTAGGAATCATATTTATTTAAGAGGTGACTGAATAGTTTAAAATGCTCTTTCAAAAGCCACCTCAAACTTTAATATTTGAGATGGGGTAGAAACAAAACAAGTCATATACTGGGAATAATTACAACCAGTTGAAAAATTCAATGCCACAGCCAGGATTTGAACATGGTTCTCCCGCTCTCTGTGCAGCTGCTCTGACCATTGCGCTACTGTCCATCTTCCAACTGCTTATATGTATTTTAATACCAAATGTTATCTTTGAATATATACA
This sequence comes from Hymenopus coronatus, assembly GCA_030762935.1. Classification (NCBI taxonomy): domain Eukaryota; kingdom Metazoa; phylum Arthropoda; class Insecta; order Mantodea; family Hymenopodidae; genus Hymenopus; species Hymenopus coronatus. Next base: position 174,634,945 of record CM060896.1, read on the forward strand.
CAAGAGAGGAGCATTCCCACTGTAATAAAAATCTGATATGTAACATTCACATGACTTTCTCTACATCTCTGCAACAAATTATTGTTACAAAGTTAAAGCCTCTATTTACTTCATGCTAATCGAGAAAAAATTAAATAGTCTTATTACTTGCTTCGTTGTTAGTGGAAGGGAAATAAGGGAGTACCATAGATTAAAGTGATAGTCAAAAGATGGTTGCTATGTGACTGAAGTTCCTTTGTTTATATGGACAGGAGCTGACAAATTCCTCTATGAAAAAATTATAATTTTTTCAAAACTGAAAACAATAACAAGGAATATCCTAAAAACAATCAACTCCATGAACAAAATTGATATAACATAAAATGTGCTCTACAGTTTTTGTATGATAAGATTTTGTCTATCTCTTACAGTTTAGCAGTTCTGTAAAATTCATCCAGAATAAAGTAGTCTTGAAAGTCTATTCCCAGAATATTTGTGATGTAAATATCTTTAATATACAATATTTTAAGCAAAATCGTTACAGCCATTTTTAGAGAATCAAAATTTTCGCAAAAAGTTCCATGTAATGGGTAGTTTGGGGGGGGGGGGGGATTTTTCCCAAAATCCAAAATGTTTGTGTCGCATCGCTGGAAGATACCAAACTTAAATATAAAGTTTGGCATTGTACCGATTTTTCGTTTTTCAGTTATCGTGTTCACACACACACACAGACCTTTTTCTGAAAATGCTTTTTTTTAATACAGTGGACCCCAAAACATATATTTCTGATGAAATCTCAGTAACAAATTTTTGGGTGGAGTGCAATACCTTCTCTATGCACGATGTACTTAGTACATGTAGAGAAAGTAAAAACTGCCTGTATGCTGACAATAACATAATAAATATTAGCTGGATACTGAGATGATGATCAGTCGACATTAAGGTAATTGAACACTTACTTGATTCACGATAAAAACTGTAGCTGTTATTGTAGCATTGGCCATTTGGAAAGATTTAAGCTTCTTATGAACATGAGTACTTCTCACTTTATTTTCTTTGTTTTGATTCAATTGTAAGAGCTTAGTACCATAGTCATTTAACTTTTAGTTTCATGTATAACTAAGCACAGCTGTGTCAAATAGAGCAATAAACTTATAAATCTAGAACTTTTCTTTCTAAAAACAACTTTAATAAAACATATAAATATCTATATAAAGACTGAAATAAAATCTCAATATTGAATTTCAGGTGGAATGGAATTGTTATCTATATAGTGAAGAGAAAGCAAAACTCTGATGTGTTCCATTCACATGACTTTCTCCAGCTGCTATACAAACAACTTTCTTTACAGAATATTATTCTGTTACCTATGATCAAGACTAGCAGAAGTTGTCTTATTACCTGCTTCTTTGTAAGTAAACGGGAAGTAGTGGAGTACCATGATAGGCAAAACCTGTAAAAGCTTGTCCTATATGAAACAACTGAAGCTCACTTTGCTTTTCATGGCCTGCAGTAAAACAGAGATCAAACAAAATGCCACAAAATTGAAACTAATAACAGAGAATATCTCAGAAATGGTCTGCTCTATATAAAACATGTTTATCACATAAATTGTGTGATTTTTTGTGAAGTAACTTTTGTCCATCTTGTACGATTTACCAGTTATGCAAAATTAAAAAAAAACTCATCCAGAATAAAGATGTCTTCAGAGGCTATTCCCAGAAGATTCAAAATATACATTATATTTGTGATGAAAATATCTTTAATATAGAGTATTTTAATCAAAATTGGTAGATCCCTTTTTGAGAAAATCAAAATTTTCAAAAATGTTTCCATGTACAAGGTAGTTTGTGGTGGAGGGTATTTTCTTGAAACTCTTCATGTTGCATCCTTAGAAGATAGTAAAGATAAATGCCAAGTTTGGTATTTAAAGCTCTTCATTTTTAATCTATGCTGTTCTCAGAACGCATACACACAAATGTTTTACTAAAAATGCTTTTTTCAGACTCAGACTTCCTCAAAACGTATATTTGCGGTGAAATCTCTGTATCAAAATGTTGGGTGGAATACAGCCTTCTCTATCCACAATGTACATATGGGCTAGAGAAAGTAAAACTAATACAATTAATGTGATATGTTTTTGTGTAGCCTGGAGACAGCATGCAAATTCTCTAAGTTTACCTCCAAGTTGCAGCTATCTAAACTAAAATATGCTGTCTTCAATTTAAAAATAAAATCTCATGTGTTCCACTCACATGACTCTCTCTACATCTCTGTAATAAGCTTACTCTCCTATCTACTTCATGCTAGGCTGCACTGTGTGTGGCCAAGTGGTTAGACCACTTGCCTCTCGCTAAGGTGGCCTGAGTTTAATCCCAAGTGACTGTATGTAGGAGTTTTGGTGGACAAAGTGGCACAGGGTTGAGTTTTCCCTGTGATGGCTTCCTCTGCCATCAAATTCCATGTATCGCCTGCAGTGCCAGAAGAAAACCCAGGCATAAAAGATACTACTTCATGCTAATTGGGTACACATTAGCAGAAATAGTCTTATTACATGCTTCCTTATAAGTACAAGTGAAATAAGGGAGTACCACAGGTTAAATTGATAGTCACATCTTTTAAAATGTGGTTGCTATGGAATTGAAATCCATTTCTTTGCATTGCCAGGAGTTGACAAGTTCCCGTATGAGAGAAGTATTTTAAAACTGAACAAAATAACAAGGAATATCTCAAAAGTGGTCAGTTCCACGAAAAAAATGTATGTGACATATATTGTGGGTTTTAAGCAAATCTACATTTTTTGTATACTAAGTTTTTCTCTATCTCTTACAGTTAACCATTTATGTAAAATTCATCCAGATTAAAGAGATCTTCCGAGAATATTCCCAGAAATTTCAAGATGTACATTGTATTTGTTATGTAAATATCTTTGAATTAAGATATTTTAATCAAAATAATTAGAACCATATTAGAGAAAATCCAAATTTTCGAGAAAAAATTGCTTTTTTGAATTTTGGGGTCTCAAAACATTGAAATCTCGACATCAAATTTTTGGGTGGTTTACAATACATTCTCTTTCCTCTACATTGTACATACGGGTTAGAAAAAGTATTAAAAATCAAACAGCAATTTACGAAAAACAGAACAAATGTACGCCTTCGAAATTGAAGATTTTCAGAACACGTTAATTTTTTAGCTATAGCAATAAATACAGAGCACCTAAATTACTTAAGTGAAGCATAAGTTGCTTTACCGACAATATAATTCGCTTAATTTAAAAGCAATAAGTTTTCCTGTCAAAAGGCACTGCCGGTGCATGTCAGAACAACAAACAGATATGCCTGTTCCACGTAGTTCAAAACAAAACAAAGTGAAATGGCAGAAAATAGACACATCTTTATCAAGAATTTCATGTATGAAAATGAACAAGAAAGTATCAGAGAATGCCCAAAGTGTAAAATGTAGTATATGCATAGCAGATTCCGAAGTCATTAGTGACTAGAAGATTCTGCACTTCAATAATTTTTGACGTTCTTGGTTCTTAAAGTGAGGTTATGGTGCGTAACTTCTTATCAGTAATGAAGTTAATTTGTTAAGTTGAATTCTTTAGCGAAACCTCAGATGTCATTTTACTCTATTTCAACTGACAGAAACGCTCTTCTGCTACTGAAAGTTGCTTTATTCGTATTTCATTTCATTATCTAGCGTCCTTGCTCTTCCCTTGCCGGAAGCAAGTTATCGCTTGATAGTGACTTTTTCTTTCTTTACCCGGGACAGACCCGGGGTTTCTATTGCCATAAAAACTTGAACCTAATGAATGATTGCATTTCAACACTCATTTACGTCTCGGTGAACGTTACTAGATAAAATTGCGTGAAATTCTCAACAAAGTCGTCTATATTACAATTTTGTTTTAAAGATGAGGTTTTACACGAATGGAGTGCAAAAGTACATTCTGTTGATTCACTAGTGGTCAACAGCGTTAGGTACTCATTCAAACTGATAACATTGTCAAGATTGCATATAAAAGGGGTAAACTACTTTACCTGTCGTGCTGTTTTGCGTGCACTTACGCGAATGTTGAGGGCCGCAAGCCGCAGCCGAGGGACCAACCCAATCAGCCGCATGACAAGTAAATCAGAAACTATTAAAGCACCTACATTTCACATATAGAAGTAATCAGATTTATCAAACATTTTTAATCTACACAAACATTATTTGGAATTGTTTAAGAGATATTTACATCTCTCATAAAATTAAAGATCTGTGGCTGAACTTTATTACAGGATTTTCTTTTACTGTTTTCCTAACTTACATGATCTGCTAGAATAATGGATGCTCTTTCAAATATTATGATCTGTACTGAGATTATAACTGCAGTTTGAATATATTTTGTATTAGCTGAGGAAAACATGTTTTAAATTCCCTTTAAACTCATTTACTCAACAGATCTATTTACTGAGTCCAAAAGGAACATTCTGTAGACTTTAAGCTACTTAATTTTTTTTTTTTTAATTATTTTGTAATACTGAATGATTGAAAAACGTCCAAACCAACTACGCAGTGTTTTGCATGTCAGCTCTAGCTGTCTGCCGCTATCATAGAAAGGTGCATATGAAACCATACAACATTTTTAAAACTACTTTTAAAGGCTTTACTTACCAATGTTATTAAAGGAGATGGCCACATATATTTTTGGCACCTCTTTAGGAAACTATCCATCATTCGCCATAGTTCACATTGAGAAATGCTGCCAATTTCCTGGCAGATATTTTGTTTTAATTTGTCTTGTACACTTATACTTTAATTTACCCCAGAAATAGAAATTGCAGGAGGTTATGTCAGGGGACCGAGGGACCACAAATCTCTACTAATAGTTGTGTCCTGAAACACATTCAATTGTTCTCATCGAAAGATTGACTGTATGAGCTGTTGAAAAAAAAGGAAAATCATATTCCCTGTCTATTAATTCTCATATGCACCGGTGTCAACCATTGACTCAAAAAAAATTGGGCCTATAACTCTTTCTACCAATTTTTTTGCCATGAAGGAGTATTTCATGAACAATATTATGTTTCTCACTAACAATAAGTCATAATACACTTTGTGACAAGTACAGGACACTGATAGTAACTCAGAGAAAAACAAGTTAGCACCATGGCAGTGGAAAAACACTGCACAGTGGTTTGGATGTTTTTTGGGTCACATGATACCTTCAAAATCTAGCAGCACTTTTCAAAGTTATAAAATATGAAGAGAGAGTTAGGTATCTATCCTGACATGCAGCTTCATCAATCCACAAATATCAGTAACAATCATGAAAAGAGTACTTTTAACAATACTCCTGCTGCTGCTGATTACACTTTCAAATTTCTGAGATTGCAAATTTTATGACAGTGTATTTATATGCTGAAAGAAAAGCAATTGTACAAACACATTTTTTTAAATAAAATTAAAGATAAAACGTCATTTTGGTTTTGTGTGTCATAATTAAAGGCAGCAGATGTGTTCAGTTTGAAATCCCCTTTGCTAATCAGTGTAAAAAATAAAATGAAAATCCCAATTTAATTTTAATTGCACATCATTGATCTGTGAATATTGATCAATTTTTACTTTCTCTATACGTACTATGTACATAGTGTATAGAGAAGGTATTGCACTCCACCCAAAAATTTGATACAGAGATTTCACCAGCTCAAAAATAAAAAGTTGGTAAAATACCAAAGTTGGTATATAAGTTTAGTATCTTTCAGGGATGCGACACAAAGATTTTGAGAAAAATCCCCCCACCCCAAACTACCCTTTACATGGAACTTTTTTCAAAAATTTTGATTTTCTCAAAAATGGCTTTAATGATTTTGATTAAAATTTCATATATTAAAGATATTTACCTGGCAATTAAAATGTAAATCTGGAATTTTCTGGGAATAGTCTCTGAAGATTACTTTATTCTGGGTGAATTTTACAGAATTTTGCATAACTGCTAAACCGTGCCACACAAAAAATGAAGAGTACCTTAAAACACACAATTTATGTTACTTACATTTTTTTTGCTTTTAACTATCACTTTAACCTATGGTACTCCCTTATTTCGTTTCTACTTTCAAGGAAGCAAGTAATAAGACTATTTCTGCTAACTTTTCTCCATTAGCTTGAAGTAAATAGAAGCATAAAGTTTTTAACAATAATTTGTTGCAGAGATGTAGAGAAACTCATGTGAATGGAAAACATCAATTTTTTTTAAATAAAATTAAAGATAAATGACATTTTTGTGTTGTATCACAATTAAAGGCAGCAGATTGTTCAGTTTAAACTGTTTGCTAAACAGAGTAAAACCTTTTTGATCTGTTTTTAAAGTTATTTCAGCTTAATATTCATTCTTATTTATCATTTGAATGATACACATTGTTTTAAAATGGATACCTATGCACAGCCCACTCTGCAAGTATCCTGTCCATTGATCTTGGCATCCCAGAAGTCCAGCTTCCTTTTCTAGTAATACTATGAGTTGTTTTGGACAATTTGCATATACAAAATCTAGTCTCCCTCTGCAGCTTGTTTTGCAAGGTGATCCACTAATTCCCAACTACACCTGTATGTCCTGGTACCCAGCAGAAGTGAATGAAGCACTTATGTTGCTTCTTATGCCTTCAATCAATTTGTTCCGTTTGAATATATTTTTTTAATAAATCTAAAGTGATTTTACTGTGTGTGTAAATCACTACATGTTTTTGGTAGTTATCATCATCATCATCATCATCATCATCGCTATAATCGTAATATTACAGAACTGTCCATTTTACTATTCAGTTACTGTTGCTTTCAATATATCATCATTCTCCACCAAGAAATTCCTTAAGATTTGGAAAAAGATAAAAGTTTTGAAGGTGCTAGAAGGAGTTGACAAATTCTTGTGTGAGAAAAGTATAAGTTTTTCAAAGCTGAAACCAAAAACAAGAAATATGTCAAAAATGAACAACTCCACGAAAAAAATGTATACAACATAAATTGTGTGTTTTAACTTGCTCTACATTTTTTGTGTGGTAAGTTTTTGTCCATCTCTTACAGTTATGCAACATTCTGTAAAATTCATCCAGAATAAAGTACTTTTCAGAGTCTATTCCCAGAAAATATAAATTTTATTTGTCAGGTTAATATCTTTAATATATGATATTTTAATCAAATCGTTAGAGCCATTTTTAAAAAATGTTCAAAAAAGTTCCATGTAAAGGGTAGTTTAGGGTGGGGGATTTTCTTCAAAATCTTTGTGTCGCAATCTTGGAAGATACTAAACTTAAATACTAAGTTTGGTATTTTACCAACTTTTCATTTTTGAGCTATCGTGTTCACAGACACACGGACACACATGGACCTTTTTCTGAAAATACTAAAACATATATTTCTCCTGAAATCTCAGTATGAAATTTTTTGGTGGAGTGCAATACCTTGTGTACACACTATGTAAATAGCATGTGTAGAGAAAGTAAAAGCAACTCATATTAAGTTTGTCAGATGTGGTCTGTTTGCGACCATTAACACACCTAGCCACTGAGGTTCACGCTATGCTAATTAAATACTTGCCCTCAGTGAAGTAATTAATATATTACATATCCCTGGAAAATGTTTATTGTAAAAATCCACAATGTGTTACCAAAAATTGGTTTTTACCATTAATAAATAATTATTCTGTTTGAAATAGCAGAGTTGAATTGAGCAGTGTGCTATTTTAAGGCCAGGCTGAAGCACTTTGGATATCGCCACTCCCAGTTTGTGCAACACTGCACATCAGTGTGTCTTTCTTAGGTTGACGATGTAACAATAATAACTAAAAAATCCAATGTGTTTCACTCACATGACTTTCGCTAACTGTTCTACAAACAAACTTCTTACAAAACATTATTCTTCTTTCTACACAATGCTAATCAAGATAAACATTAGCAGAATGTTCTCAGTTCTTTTTAAGTAGAAGGGAGCTGAAGGAATGTACTATACTAAAGTGTTAGTCAAATGTTTTAAAAGTTGTCATTGCAATTTGCTTCTTTGCTTGGCCAGGAGTAGAACAAAAGAAAAACAGACACTTTCTGTCTGAGAAAAGTACAAGTATTTTAAAATTGAAACCAATATCTTGGAAATAGTCATCTCTACAACAAAAATGTATATGACATAAACTGTGTCTTTAAATGAGATCTACACTTCTTTTTTTTTTTTTTGTTGGTAAAAACATTACATTTTTCACTGTATTTCACAATCAATTTTTATAAATATATTCAAAATAAGTTTTTGTCCATCTCTTATGGTTTAACTGTTATGCAACATCTGCAAAATTCAACCAGAATAAAGTTTTCTTCAGAGGCTCTTTCCAGAAAATTCAGAATTGACATTTAATTTGTGATGTGAATAGCTTTAATATATGCACTATGTACTTAGTGTATAGAGAAGGTATTGCACTCCACCCAAAAATTTGATACCGAGATTTCACCGGAAATATATGTTTTAGGGTCCCCTTTATCTAAAAAAAAGCATTTTCAGAAAAGGTCCCTCCATATGTATGTGTGTTTGTGTGTGTGTGTGTGTGTGTGTCTGTGAACACGATAACTCAAAATCAAAAAGTCGTTAAAATACCAAACTTGGTATTTAAGTTTAGTATCTTCCTGGGACGCAATACAAAGACTTTGAGAAAAATCCTCCCACCCCCAACTACCCTTTACATGGGATTTTTTTTGAAAATTTTGATTTTCTCAAAAATGGCTATAACGATTTTGTTTAAAATTTCGTATATTTAAGATATTTACATAACAAATAAAATGCATATCTTGAATTTTCAGGTAATAGCTTCTGAAGAGTACTTTATTCTGGATGAATTTTACGAAATTTTGAATAACTGCTAAACCATAAGAGATGGACAAAAACTTACTACACGAAAAATGTAGAGCAAGTTAAAACACACAATTTATGTCATATACATTTTTTCGTGGAGTTGATCATTTTTGAGACATTCCTTGTTTTTTGTTTCTGCTTTGAAAAACATACTTTTCTCATACAGGAATTTGTCAACTGCCGTCCATACAAACAAAGGAACTTCAGTGACATAGCAGCCAGCTTTTGACTATTACTTTAATCTATGGTTCTCCCTTATTTTGGTTCTACTTACAAGAAAGCAAGTAATAAGACTATTTCTGCTAATTTTTTCTGATTAACATGAAGTAAATAAAAGTATAAGGTTTTTAAGAATAATTTGTTGCAGAGATGTAGAGAAAGTCATGTGAATGGAACACATCAGATTTTTGAGTTATGCTGTCCACAGACAGCATAATGGACCTTTTTCTAAAAATGCTTTTTTTGGGATTTAGCGGGTATCAAAATATGTATTTCTGGTGAAATCTTGGTGCAATACAATATCTTTTCTGTACATAATGTACATAGTACACTACAGAAAATAAAAAATTGAGTACAGTAATATGTTTTGCACATTGTACCTGCACTGTATCATTGATGTGTGCTGTAACACCGATTATTTAACTGGACCCTCCCCATCCAGGTGAGGTAGACCACCCAGTAGAGACTTTGTTGATGGCAGAGTGTAGCACAGCCAGACCAAATGACTTACAGTCCCTTCCCACCCCCCTCACTATATTAATCACTCAGAAATAATGTAAACATTCCATGAGGTTTGCCATGTAAAATTTATTTAAAACTGTTACTGCTTTGATATACTAAAAACCCTGTAGATTATTTTATGTACTAATAAAATTAAAAACTATTACATGAGAAAAATCACAACTTATATTTTTTACTTTCTCTACACGTACTATGTACATTATAGAGAAGGTATTGTATTGTACCCAAAAATTTGATAGCAAAATTTCACTAGAAATATGTGTTTTGAAACCCTCTGAATCCAAATAAAGCATTTTTAGAAAAATGTCCGTGTGTGTATATGTGTGTGTGTCTGTGGGCAGCATAGCCCAAAAACGAAAATTCTGTTAAAAACCAAACTTGGTATTTATGTTTGGTATCTTCCAAGGATGCGACATGAAGATTTTGAAGAAAATCCCCCCACCTCCAACTACCCTTTACATGGGACTTTTTTTACAAAAGTTTGACTTTCACAAAAATGGCTCTAACGATTTTGATTAAAATATTGTATATTAAAGATATTTACCTGACAAATAAAATGTATATCTTGAATTCTTGGGAATAGCCTCTGTAGACTACTTTACTCTGGATCAATTTTACGGAATCTTGTATAACTGGTAAACCGTAAGAGGTGGACAAAACCTTACCACAAAAAATTTAGAGCACAATAAAACACACAATTTATATTATATATATTTTTTTCATGGAGTTGATCCTTTTAGATATTCCTTAGTTTTGGCTTTAGCTTTACAGGAATTTGTCTACTCCTGTCCATACAAACAAAGGAACTTCAGTCACATAGCAACCAGCTTTTGACTATCACTTTAACCTATGGTACTCCCTTATTTCCCTTCTACTTACAAGGAAGCAAGTAATAAGACTATTTCTGCTAATATTTTCCCGACAAGCATGAAGTAAATAGAAGCATTAACTTTTTAACAATAGTTTGTTGCAGAGATGTAGAGAAAGTCATGTGATTGGTACACATCCAATTTTTTTTTTACATGAAATATCACCACAATTTCTTTCAAAAGAGTTTCAAATTTTATTTGGAAGCTCTGTAATGGTTGACAAAACTTAACTGCTCATTTTTTTATTATTGTAATCAATCATTAAATTGAGCTATGAGAATATTAATCAGTTTTCTTTTTTATAAAAATATGTTGTGTTCCGTTCACCTCACTTTCTCTATTTGTTTTACAAACAAACTATTCTTGTAAAAGATTATTCTTTTATCTACATTGTGCTAATGTTGAATTATCAGTTTTATTACTTGCTTCCTTGTAAGTGGAAGGGAAATAAGGGAATGTACTAGGATAAAGTGATAGTCAAATGTTTTAAAAACTCACCATGTGATTGTCATTGAAACTCGGTAGTTTTTCAATGTCCAGGAATAAAACAAAAGAGAGATGAAATGGAAGAGACTTTCCTGTTTGAAAAAAGTATAAGTACTTTAAAATGTAGGCGAATAACAGGGAATATCTCGGGAATGATTAGTTCCAGAAAAAATCTCTGCATAACATAAATTGTGAAATCTACATTTTTACTTTTTTCTTTTTACTTTCTCTACACGTACTATGTACATAGTGTATAGAGAAGGTATTGTATTGCACCCAAAAATTTGATACCGAGATTTCACCAGAAATACATGTTTTGGGTCCCTCTGAATCCAAAAAAAGCATTTTTGGAAAAAGGTCTGTGTGCCCGTGTGTGTGGACAGCATAGACCAAAAACAAAAAGACCATTGAATATCAAACTTGGTATTTAAGTTTGGTATCTTCCAAGGATGTGACACAAAGATTTCCAAGAAAATCCCCCCAACTCCAACTACCCTTTACATAGAACTTTTTTCGAAAATTTTGATTTTCTTAAAAATGACTAGCAATTTTGATTACAATATTGTATACTAAAGATATTTACATGACAAATAAAATGTATATCTTGAATTTTCTGGGAATAGCCTCTGAAGACTACTTTATTCTGGATAAATTTTACGGAATTTTGCATAACTGCTAAACCATAAGAGATGGACAAAACTTTACCACACAAAAAATGTAGAGCACATTAAAACACACAATTTATGTTATATACATTTTTTTGTGGAGTTGATCATTTTTTTAGATATTCCTAGTTTTTGATTTCAACTTTGAAAAACTTGTATTTTTCTCATACAGGAATTTGTGAATTCCTGTCCATACAAAGGAATTTCAGGCGTAGCTCAAAAACGAAAAGATGGTTAAATACTAAACTTGGTTTTTAAGTTTGATATCTTCAAAAGATGTGACACAAAGATTATCAAGAAAATCCCCCCACCCCTAACTACCCTTTACATGGAAAAATTTTCAAAAAGTTCGTTTTTCTTGAAAATGATTCTAACGATTTTGATTAAAATATCACGTATTAAAACAATTTCTATCACAAATAAAATGTATATCTTAAATTTTCTGGGAATAGCTTCTAAAGACCTGTTTATTCTGAATGAATTTTGCATAACTAATAAACTATGAGAGATAGACAAAAACTTACTACACAACAAATGTAGATATTGTTAAAATACACAGTTATGTCATATACATTTTTTCATGGAGCTTACCATTTTCGAGGTATTCCTTGTTAGTAGTTTCAATTGTGAAGTTCTTATACTTTTTTCAGATGAAAGTATCCGTTTGTCTTTTGTTGTACTCCTGGCCAATTAAAGAAGCGATTTGCAATGACAATCGCATAACAACAGCTTTTAAAACATTTGACTATCACTTTAGGTAGTGCATTCCCTTAGTTCCAGTCTACTTATAAGGAACTAAGTAAAAAGAACATTCTGCTAATGTTTATCTCGATTAGCACTGTGTAGAAGTAAGAATAATCTTTTGTAAGAAGTTTGTTTGTAGAGTAGCTAGTGAAAGTCATGTGAGTGTAACATAGCCGATTTTTGTACAGTAAGTTTTTGTGTATGTGTCTGAGTCAAGTTGTAGTTATACAAACACCATCAGCTGTGAATGTAGTAGCCATCTTAGAGTGGAGTGTCTTGTATTTAACGTTTTGTGATATACCAGTAATACTGGAGAGTGTGGGTGTACATTTGCTATAAGGGTGAAACAAGTTTATTGTGTTGCAGGATGTAAAGCAAAAGGTAAGACTGGGGGAATGCGATGAAGATGAACACTCTGAAGGAAATTTTAAAAAGAAACGGGATATCCATTGTGAAGAGCTTGAGAAACATAAAAACAAGTGAGTATGTCGATTATTTACATTTATCCAAAATACTAATGTTCAGAACTCCCCCAGTATTTTGGAACAAAAAAACATTGCTTTTATTTGTCCTGCATTCACAATATATGTTTTCCGAATACCATATGGGGAAAAAGTAAGTTTAACTTTGTGGGTACAGCAGTGGCAAAGCCTGGGAGAAATGGTATAGATCATCGTGAAGGTCACAACATATGCAGCAGATTTTTATTTCTTCATTTTATGCAGAAAATTAGCTGTTAAGGAAGCTATGAGCTTTATCATAGGAAAACAAAGATTGCTCTCTGAGACTAAAGTAAAGGTAGAGGACTTCCTTTCATATTGATGGTTGTAAGTAATGTTGTTTTGGATGTCAAAGGTAAAGCAGAAAAAGAGAGCTGCACATTTCCCCTCCTTGGCCACGCATTTACTGCAATGTGAATTTATGTGCAAATTCAAAGTAGGTAAAATGTTTTATAACATATTAAGTAGTTGTCTTAATAGGAAATATGATCCATAAATAATTGCTGTTACTGCCATCATGTTCTATCATTGCATGTACCATACATTTCATTCTCCCTTCTCTGTCTCTCCCACTCGCAATTTGCACAGATTAAAATAAGGTAAAAACATTTACAATGTGTTATTTAAATATGTAGTGTAAGTACAAAATCATATCCATCATCTTCGTTACAGTTACACCACCATGCCCACATTTCCAGACTCTCCTCCCCAGCAACCGCTTGCTCAAAATGTCAATTTCCACAAATTCAAATTAAGTTCAAAAAGTAAGTAAAGTAAATAATGAGTGACTTAATCAGCCTAAGTGTTGATTAGTTTCTTCAAAGTATGTGGTAAACCTTTAAACTTAATTTGAAAATTCTTTTTTTCATATACCTTTTTATACATGTCTTATGTGGATGATGGTCTGAAAAACAGGGTTGTCTTGCATTTGGATAAATACAGTCAGGAACTGTAACAGTTAATGGGGCATGTCAAAAATGATATCCTTACTTGCGAGAACTCTATCTCTTGCCCCTCTCTAATATCAGTGACAACTCTCAAAAGCCAATTATTTTTACTTTTTCTACCATATACATAGTAGGTAGAGAAGGTTTTGTATTCCACTAAAAATTTGATACTGAAAATTGATTGAAAATATACATTTTTTGAATGTCCTGAATGCAAAAGAAAGCATTTGTATAAAGTGATCTGTCTGTGTGTGCATGCAAACAATATACCTCGAAAATGAAAGTCAATTCAATATGTGAATCTGTGTGTCGCTCAAAAACAAAAAATCTGCTAAATACCACCCCCCCCCCCAACTACCCTTTACGTGGAAAAAATTTTAAACATTTTGATTTTCTCAAAAAGGGCTCTAACAATTTTGATTAAAATTTCTTATATTTTAAACACATTTCCATGACAAATAAAATGTATATTTTGAATTTTCTCGGAATAGCCTCTGAAGACCTGTTCATTCTGGACGAAATTTTCTGAATTTTGTAAAACTGGTTAACTATAATAATTAGACAAAAATTTACAATATTTTGTAAAATACACAATTTCTATCATATACATTTCTTTTGTGGGTTTGACCGTTTACGAGATATTCCTTGTTAAGTACTTAAAACTTTTCTCATACAGGAATGTGTCAACTCCTGGCCACGCAATGAAATGGATTTCAATCCCATAGCAACCATATTTTAAAACATTTGACTGTCAATTTAGTCATATGTATTCCCTTATTTCCTGTCTACTTATAAGGAAGCAAGTAATAAGACAATTTCTGCTAATGTTTATTTCAATTAGCATGAAGTAGATATAAGAATTAACTTATTAACAATAATTTATTACAGAGAATTTTTGGTTATTGTAAAGTGCAATTAATTGTGTTTTTGATCATAATAAATATTGCTTCTCCTCAGGAGAGAAGATATGGCATTGCCGTTTGATGATGAAGTCAGTGAAGAGGAACTTTCTCCAACAGAAGACGTGCTCAACATGTGTGAGGTGAAGATGAATGCTGCAGATGAAGATGAGTCTCAGGAATCAGACACTGAGCTGCTGAGGACACAGAGACCTTACAACTACACACCGAGAAATAACCCCATACCAAAGGTGCACACGTGCGACATTTGTGGCAAAGTGTTTGGCTACCTGCATAACTTGAAGGATCATAAACTGACCCACACGGGCATCAAGGCCTTCTCTTGCAACATATGCGACAAGAAGTTCCCAAGAATTGGCTACCTCAAGATTCACACAATGATACACACCGGGGAGAAGCCCTACAGCTGCGACGAGTGTGATAGGAAGTTCACTCAACTCAGCAGTCTCAAGAAACACATGTTTACGCACACTGGCGACAGACCCCATGCCTGCGACATCTGTGACAAACGTTTTGCTGTGTATGGCAACCTCATGAGGCATAAGATAATTCACACTGGTCAGAAACTCCACACTTGTGACATCTGTAAGAAAAGCTTTGCCGACCCGGGATATCTGAAACGTCACAGAGAGATACACTTCGCAGGGAAGCGTTACAACTGTGAGGTGTGTAACATGAAGTTCTCCCACACGGGCAGTCTGCGCAGACACAGAGTCCTGCACAGTGGAGGAAAGGTGAAATCTCACAAATGTGAAGTCTGTACCAAGGCGTTTGCTCAAAGCTTTGAATTAAATAGACACAAGATGATTCACACGGGTGAGAAGCCACACGAATGTGACATTTGCCAGAAGAGTTTCTCGCAGTTTGGTGACCTTAAACGTCACAAGCTGCTGCATACAGGGGAGCGCCCCTTTGCCTGTGATGTGTGTCCCAAAAGTTTTGCTTGTTCTAGCTACCTCAAGAGACACAAAATAATACATCGTGCCAACAAGCCACACAAGTGCGAGAACTGTAACAAAACTTTTGCTGAGAAGCGCTCTTTGAGAAAACACAGGTTGGTCCATGAGAACTTAAACAGTGCATGAGAGGATGCCCCCATGGAACTTGACTGGTGAACAACATATTAGCATCTTAGAAATTTTTCTGATTTAGAATTAGTAACACTTGATCACTAAAGGTATTTTTACCTGGACATGTTTCGAGGCATGTTTGCTTCATTTTTAACATTATGTAACTGGCATAACATTTTTTGGTGGTTTTTTAACCATTCAAGGATATCCAATAATGGAGATGAAATGTTAAAATAAAAAAATAGAAAATATATTTTATTTGATCCTTTGGAGCCTGAACCTCTGACCATTCCAGTATAGTCCACTCTCACTTACTATACCTTACACCGCACAGTCATTCAGATACATGATAGCTGCAGTAGTATCTGATCTTAAATTCTTATAATGCTATGAATTCTTTTTTTTTAAAAAAAAAAATTGGTAAATCTTGTGCCTGCATTCATTTCTTCACACTGATTGCTTTAGGTGGGGCCTCCCCATTCACAACAGTTTCTCTTGAATGTAGAACATGCATTTTGACTAGATTTGATCCTCTGATCCTTTGGTTTGATAGCTTAGCTACCCCCATTGTGCCTTAAATCGCATGGCCATAAATCTAGATATCAAGGTTTGTATTCTTTAATGGAGCTATCTGATGTGATCTGTTGGTAAAATGGGTTATTTAACAATCATCCCCAGGACATCATATCATGTCCATATCATTGAAGGGGTTAAGTGTTTGGCTTGGACATGATTGATCTTCTTGTTATGAACTTCCAAAGGATGGTGTGTGGCGGCCAATCAGAATTCATTCAGTTATCTTGGTTCTTTATAATTTGAATTTTCTTCCAAATATTATCACAACAGGTATGTTGACATAGAAAAGTGCTCAAAAATTACATTACAAGAAAGATTTTATAAGTCTATTAGAAAAAGAAGAAAATATGCTTGTTTCATAAACAAATCATTTTACATCCCGACATAGTCTGCTCTGAGAAATATCCACTTGATCCAGCAATCCTCCAGCTTTTTCATCCCATTGGAAAAATAGCTTCTGTTCAACTCTACAATATGCTCATTTACTGAGACTATCATGTTCTCATTTGATGAAAATTTTTCCCACCAAGTCAAATCTTACTTTGAACTAAGTATGATGAATAGGTTGCATAAGGATCAAATTCATGCATTTTCACCATTGTTATCGCTGATGCTGTTGTGTGGAACAGTGCATTATCCTGGTCCTATTTTCAACCACTGCAAGTTTCAGATGACCCAATAATGAAGCGTAATAGGGACTAGTTATGGTTCTGTCTTTTCGCAAATAATCTGTGAGGAATATTCCTTGGGAACAGCAAAATACAGTGGCCATCACTTTATCAGCTGACAAAATAGTTTTTGCCTTCTTCAATGTTTTGACTGTTGTATGTTGATGGGTCCAAGTTTTATCAACTGTCACAAATGCAGACATCACCAAACATCTGTTGAAATGTTGTTCTGCATGCACCTTTGGACAACTGTGAGTAATTATGGCACCCACCTCACACACAGCTTCTTCATAACCAATTCTCCATGCACTCAGTCAGTTTAGATGCATACAGTCTCAGTTTATCTCATGAATATTTTGTTGACATTTTAGCATTACCATATCATGGGTTTTATCAATGGTTTCCTATGTGGTGACCTCAATTGGACGGCCAAAGCACTTTGTCTTCAGCACTTGTCCAATCATGTACTCTGCAGTAACTGCTTTTAGGTATCCACGTGACCAATGCTATTGTCGATGAGAAATTTCCTTCTGATTCACACTTGTAGGGTATGTCGTCTGCTTGTCAGGTTGCTGACCAATCATTGTGTAAGAACAGATAACTATCAGAGATATCTTGTCATCAGCACTGCAACATCAGTTGAAATTTACATGTGTGATTTCATTGTGAGATTTAATTCTGGTTGTGTTATACAAGTGATTTACATTTATAATTGTTACTACCTTTTATATATCACAGATATTGCTCTTGTTCTAATTCTAGAACTATCACAAGTGAAATTGTGATTTGTAAATGCCTTACAGACAATAAATAATAAAACTTTCATGTTAAGTGAAGTACAGGACACAATGTTGAAAGGAATAGATGAGGTAACTAGTGAGAAATGGGGAAAAGAAGTTCAACATATGAGAAGTGTGATAGAAGGTATTTTAGAGGAAGCAGTGGAACAGTGCAGACTAACAGCCAGTAAGTTTGACAACAGTGTACTAAGACAGCCACGTGTCAGCAGAAATGTAAATCCCAATTTCTCAGCAAATTTGAGAATTGTAATTTATTAGCAGCCTATAGACTCTTTTCGAGTATCGGGCATTGTCAGTTTACATTAAACAAAATTAGCATTAAATAAACTTAGTCTACATAAATTATAAAAAATACATTAATATATATACAGGATGTTTGGTTTAACAAAGTATTAATATAGTCTACATAAATTATTTTAAAAATTCATTGATATCATACACAGGATTGTTCAGTAAATATGTCTTGAGACATTGTTTAAATTTAACAGCATTTTCATTTTTCACATATGCAGGGAGTCGATTATACATGTGTAATCCTATTATATAGGGATCTTTATTTACAGATTTTACATTGTAGCTGGTATAATGTAAGTCAAGTTTGCATCTAGTATCATGGTTATGTATTTCACTATTTGGTTTTGGTTTTTTCTGGTTAATTAAGTAAGTTACTTTGTATATGTATAGAGATACTACAGTAAACATCTTTTCTTTTTTAAAAACTTCCCTGCATGATTCTCGATACCCCATTTTAAACAGAGTTCTGATACATTTCTTTTGTAGCACTAGAACCCTTTGCATAAGCATTTTATTACAACCCCCCCATAATTCAATACCATATTGGATATGTGAATAAATTAACCCATAGTATATAAGTTTTAGAACCTCAACATTACAAGTTTTTGCAAATTCCCTCATTAAATACAAACCTTTACTTATTTTTTTACAAAGGTCATCGATATGATTAGTCCAGGACATGAGTTTATCTACTTGCATTCCTAAAAATTTGTGAGAATCAGATTCCTGTATTGCAACATTTCCAAAGTTAATATGAAATAATATATATTTTTTCTTCTTGCTTAACTCAAATTTAATTATATTTGTCTTGTCAGGGTTATTAGTGAGGTTGAGAGATTTAAAAAATGTGTTTATTCTTAGCGATTCATTGGTGGCTAATGATTTCAAGTCAAGATCATTGTTTGCTTTACATATAATAGTGGTGTCATCTGCATAGCTTATATTTTTACAATTAGGTGTCGAATATATATCATTTAAATATAAAATAAAGAATAATGGTCCAAGTACTGAGCCTTGGGGTACACCATATTTAACTATTTCAGCACTTGATTTAAATTTTGTTCTTTTTTTTCCTGGTTTGAAACTTATTTCTGTGTATTGTACACGACCTTTTAGATACGACGAAATTAATCTATTGGTAACCACTCTAATACCGTACTTTTCTAAGATTAATAGTAATGTATCGTGTTGGACACAGTCAAACGCCTTAGATAGATCAAAAAATATGCCTACAGTTTTCTTTTTTTCATTTAGATTACTTAAGAGTAAAGAGTAAAGTATATTAGGGCCGTGGTGGTTGATCTTTTAGCCCGAAAGCCATGCTGAAAATCATTTAAAATATCATATTTTTCAAAGAAATTCATAATTCTCTTCAATAGTATTTTTTCAAATAACTTAGCTATTACCGAGGTAAGGGTTATAGGTCTATAGTTTTGCATGTTACTTTTGTCTCCCTTTTTATGTATCGGAATCACAGTACTAAGTTTTAAACAATCTGGGAAAATTCCTAGGTTTAGTGATGTATTTATTAGATGAACCAAGGGGGTGCTCAAAACATGTTTACATCTTTTTAACAATTTAGAGCTAATTCCATCCCATCCAGTGGAATTTTTATTTTTAAATCCATTAATTAATCTTATAACTTCATCTGCCGTAGTATCATACAGATAAAGCGAATTTCCTATACCCTTATTAGTTTTAAAACCTGCAACATCAGGGGCATTTTGATTGCTAGCAACATTTATAAAGTAATCATTAAAACGATTGCATATCTGAAGTGGATTATTTTCTATGCAGTTATTAATGAGTAGATTAATATTTTCTTGCTTTAACTTTTCTTCCCTCATGCTATTAATCATTGACCATGCTGTTTTTGAATAGTTACTAGTATCAGAAAGCTTTCTTATCACCTTTTGTGATTTATTGTTTATCAATTCATCCTCATATGCTTTTTTAAATTGTTTGTATTTGATATTGTAGTGCTCGAGTTTTGTTGATTTAGCAAGTAGATATAAATCCTTTATTTTTTCCCTCAACCTCAAAGCCTCTCTTGAAATCCTTACTTTATGTTTTTTTAAAGGTTCACATATTTTGTTTACTATAGGGCAGCATAGCTCAATATAGAGGTTTAGAATTTCATAAAATGTATTCCATTTTTCATTTGCATTTTTAATGCTATACAAATCTTGCCATGTTTCATTAGCCAAACAAGTATGTAGTTTTAAAATATTAGCCTCAGTAAATTCTCTAAGGGTTATAATTTCAGTTAGGTCAGGGTTTTTAAATGTACAGTTATTTATATCTAAAAATTGAGCATGATGATCAGATAGGTGATTGACCATATTCCCAGCAACACATTGGCTTTCTTTTATATTGGTAACAACATAATCAATTACAGAATTTGAATTTATAGTTTCCCTAGTAGCATCTAGCTTAACACTTTTTAAATTAAATGAATAGAACATATCCTGCAACTTTAGAAAATCCCCATTCATATATCAGCATATATATTCAAGTCACCCATTATTATTATTTTACAGTCATGTTTTAAACAATACCCTAATACTCTATACATACATTCAATAAATTCATTACTTTAGCATGTGGAGATCTATAAATAGCAAGAATTTTAACCTCTTCATTATTCAGTTTGTTTTGGGCCCCTACTATCTCACATACCATTTCAATATTAAAATCTCGTATTTTTATTAATGGAGTAACATTGTATATATTTTTTGCCAGTAATGCCACTCCACCACCCTTATGTTCTTTTCTACTAAATATATCAATAATAGAACAGTTATCAATTTTACATACAGATTCTTGGGGTTTTTTTAGACCATGCTCTGAGATCACAACTATGTCAGCATCTACTTCATTAATGAAACTAGCAAAGGATTCCTTTTTATTAGATAAGTACTGTATATTCTGATGTGTATACCTAATAAAGATTTTGGGTTGTGGGTGTGCAATTGTTTCCCTATTTACGATTACACCATTAGCTTTAGTTGACATGTTTACTGATACATTGTGCAATTTATCACCCTCTGTACCCGAAACTAGTTTCCCGATTTCATGCATACCTTGATTACATTATTTATCATTTGACTTAATAGAAATGACCCTTTTCTATTTAAGTAAAGTGCATCCCTTCCAAGGCAACTTTCATCTAAGAACTTGTTAGTATCAACAAATATTGCTTTCAGTGTATCACAAGCCCAGCGTATTCCCTCATTTATGGCTTTCAAGAAGCCATATCTAACATGCCTTCTTAAGGCTATACTATTTACAACAATTTTTGCCTTAGGGTGACACTTCATTGCACTTCTTATTGCATTGTAGACCTCAGCCATGACCTCTTCTGTCATTTGTCCCGGCATGGATCACCACTCTTTTAACCTCACTTTTCGACACATTTTCGTCCATTAAATTTGGTAGGTATTCAGCTCTCATTCCCCTATAAACGTTCACTTTTACATTAGGATTATTTATCACTACATGTTTTATTATCGAATCACCATACACTTATCACTTCTTCTTTCTCCTTCTTCTTCCATTGAGATGTCACGTTTTCTTGTACTTCTTTCTTCTCCAATTTATTTCATTCGTGTACTAGCGAAGTTTGTCTGGGGTTTGTCCACTTGAAAGGGTTTTTTCTTGCGTCTTTCATTCTGCATGGACCACTGCAGTATTCTTCATCACTAACGTCTTTATTTTCCATCAGGTCATCCTCATTCAGTATGTCAAACCTATTTGTTATTTCAATGTCTTTGTCTGGGTCACGTGTTTTCGATTTTTTTGCAACTTCTACATATGTACTTTTATCCTTAACCATAATTGATATTTGGTCTTTTAGCTCATTGTTTTCAGCCTTTAGATTTATAATTCCTTCTTGTGCTTTCTTTAAATCTTTATTTAATATATCAATAACCATCTGCAGCGACGCTAGCATTTCCATTTCCCTCGTGCTCGGCAATGGCTGGCATCCTGTTTTCTTTTTCGTCTCTTGCTGATTATTTTGGCTTTGATGAACATCACCTTCATTACCGTGGAATTTCTGATGGCTCAGAAGCACTTTATCAGGTTTCTTGCTCATATTTTCCGGATAGATCACTTTATTTTCACACTTTTTTTGGAGCCTACTATGCGTCACTCTACAACACTCTGCCGCCATGATAGCAGCCACCATCTCATTTCCTGCACATCTTCATCTGGAAAACACCATAGTGTCAATTCTGGATCATGATGGTCGTGATATATCCAGCACTCATCTGTGACAATGTTGTAGGTGTCCTTACTTCTCCCATTGTTGAATTTATTCCATGAATTATTTTGTTACATATGCCAATCTTCCTCTAATTTCCAAACTGATTTTTATACTCTTTTCACTGGCACGACAACTGAAGCGACTTGAATATCTGTGACTGTTAGTCCAATACAAAGTGGTCTAACCATCCATTCAAAGCAGAGCATCGCGAGTTCAAGTTCCATACAACTGTGGTAAAGGATGGGGAGGGCCCAAGTAAAATAACCGATGTGATGGTAAACTTGGATGCTGAGTTACATTTGACTTTGTTATTTATTAGTTAAAAATGCTTACAGTTTTATTGCAAAAATATTAATATTTTTACAATATAAAACAGCTATAAATAGTCTAATTTTATTGTGTAAGTTTAGTGTAACATGACATTAGGAAAAAAACCCACCATGCAATAGAAGGAAGAAGTAAAGCCATGGGCCAGTTTTGCAGTGATTTGCTCAAGATGAGCCGTTATAGTAAGCTGGGTTATCTCACACGTGTCTGCCATTTATTACTGCTGATGCCCTCGAACCAGACAAGTGTAACCTGACTTTCCAACATCCTTGGCACTCCTGCCCAATCTGGATGTGTCGCCCTCCATGCTGTAATGGTTACCACACTAACTTCATATATCCAAGGTTGCAGTTCAAACCCGGTGGAGGACGATGTAGTTTTTTGGGCATAGAAATCCTTAGCATGGCTTCCTTTGGAAGGGAAGTAAAGCTGTTGGTCCCGTGTCATAGATTTATGGCACATAAAAGAACCTCAAGCCTGATAGAGAGGCCTCTGCATAAAATTAAATGGTCTTTCAGGCCCAGTAAAGAATGGGACGCTGAGAACCACAGCAGTTAATGAGTGTCCACAAATAAAATGCCTTTTCATTTTGCAATCTGGATGTTGTTTTAAGCACCATAGAGTCATCAAAGCTGCCTGGCTATCTGAGCAGATATGAGAAATCTTGGTTACTACTACTGTATTTACAAATTAATGGTAAAGAACAATGGGTTTTGTTTTTAATTATATTTGATTTTATGTTGCTTTAACAACTTGATCATATCATGCTAGAGCTGTTGAGTAAGATACCTAGTTGATGGTATTTGGAAGACAGTGGACTTTTAAGGTCTCAACTACCTTTGTTAACGATTTCTTCTCTGGTTATCATCCAGGTAAATGCAGAAGTGAAAGGTATAAAGATTGATAAATTTCCTACAAAATGAATATCTATAAATTCTCTACATTATGAATTACTATTCCCATACACATAAACAATATAGTCTTAAGTAAAGCATGAGTTAATAAATGAAAAAAAGCCAAATCAGCAAATCCTATTGATAAAGCTGGATTAATTTCCAAGCTTTCAACAATGTACTCTATCATCATCATCATCATCATCATCATCATCAGGGAACTGGAGGCAGAAATCATTAATAACCAGTGCCAGGAAAGTTTCAATTCCTTGAATACTACCTTTGCTTTGCACCAAGCAGATGGCGTGCGATTAGGTCTACCTGTACCACCATCAGTAGTCAGTTGTCACCCTCCGTGGTTTAAAGGTTACCATGCTAACTTCATATACCCAAGGTTGCGGATTCAAACCCAGCAAAGGATGATGGAATTTTTCAGGCGTAAAAATCCTTAACATGGCTTACTTAGGAAGGGAAGTAAAGCCATTGGTTTCATGTCTAAATTTGTGGCACGTCAAAGAACTTCAAGCCTGATAAAGAGGCCTCTGAGGAAAATTAAGCAGTCTTTCATACCCAGTTTAGAATGGAATGCTGAGAACCACAGTAGTTAAAGAGCGTCCATAAATAAAACTTAATTTCATTTTCATTTCATGCATAGTCAGATGGTTAAGTGCAGCTAGATCTTAAAGGGTCTATTCCCTGAACAATACTATTTTTGCTTTGCAACTGATGATGTGCCATTTACTCTAGCTTTACCACCATCCACAGTCAGATGGTTAAGTGTAGACCTTAAAGGGTCTCATCTCCTCACAGCATTCCTAACACTTAGCTCCATGACAGGCTTATGGGGTTAGGGGTGTCATCTAGTTTGTAGCTTACACAATATGTGAATAGATGGCAGTACAATCACAATATCTTATTTTCAGTTTTTATTATTATTTTAAACTGAGGCTTGTGGTATTAAATATCCAATCTGGTATTTACCCTGATGACTGAGGAAAAAGCAGCCAGATTGTTTGAACCCAGGACACCTAGAACAGGAGCACAGACATTACGGCCTGAGCCAACCAGCTTGGTAGATGTGTTGTAGTAATTACATAAAATAGAGAAGTTGATGGCCAACAAAAATATTTCTGCCATTTATTTTTAAGATTTTATGAAATGCTCCTGAATAAATATGATGGAATTTGGCTTTCTAGGGACTAAAGCATTTTAGACACCATAAATGAGAAAACATATTTATAGAAAATATTATATTCTTCTAGATTAACCTGTTACTTCATTGCTTGTATTTGTTAAGGTTACTTTTGATTAACAGAGACATTACAACAGTGGCTGTGGTGTGAGATATCAAATACAAAAGACTGCATATAACTCGACTTTACAGCTTCCTTTCGCCTGCAGTGCCATGGTAATAAAAGTGGGCTTTTAACACTATAAAACAAATCTGATGTGTACCATTCACATGATTTTCTCTACATCTCTGCAAAAACAAATTATTACAAATCTTATGCTTCTATTTACTTCATACTAATCGAGAAAAAAATAGCAGAAATAATCTTATTACTTGCTTCCTTTTAAGTAGAAGGGAAATAAGGGAGTACCGTAGGTTAAACTGATAGTCAGAAGCTGGTTGCTATGTGGCTGAAGTTCCTTTGTTTGTATGGACAGGAGTTGACAAATTCCTGTATGAAAAAGTATGTTTTTCAAATCTGAAACCAATAACAAGGAATATCTCAGTTAGGCAAAATTCCATAAAATTGATCCAGAATAAAGTAATCTTCAGATGCTATTACCAGAAAATTCAAGATATACATTTTATTTGTCAGCTAAATATCTTTAATATATAATATTTCAATCAAAATCATTTTAGCAATTTTCGAGAAAATCAAAATTTTCAAAAAAATTTCCACATAAAGGGTAGTTTAGAGTGTGGGGATTTTTCTCAAAAGCTTTGTGTCGCTTCCCTGGAAGATACTAAACTTAAATACCAAGTTTGGTATTTTATCGACTTTTTGTTTTTAAGTTATTGTGTTCACAGACACACAGACTTTTTATTAAAATGTTTATTTTTTTATACAGGGACCCTAAAACATATATTTCTGGTGAAATCTCGGTATCGAATATTTGGGTGGAGTGCAATACCTTCTCTATACACTATGTACATAGTACGTGTCGAGAAAATAAAAACAATATTATTCTGACTGCCTCTGTGGTCAAATAGTCAGTGAGCTAACTTCTCACTTGGAGATCCTGGGTTTGATTTTTGGGTGGGGCAGGGAATTTTTCTTTAACCAGAATTATTCCCTATCCTTCACAAAGTTTGGAAATGAAATGACCTGTTATTTATGGACGCTTTGGTTCTCAGCGTCCCATTCTATATTGGGCGTGAAAGATCACTTAATTTTGCTCAGAGGCCTCTCTTATCAGGCTTGAGGTTCTTTTATGTGCCATAAATCTACGACACGGGACCCACAGCTTTACTTCCCTTCCGAAGGAAGCCATGCTAAGGATTTTTACGCCCGCGACCTTGGGTATATGAAGTTAGCATGGTAACCATTACACCACGGATGGCGACAAAAAGTCTGGAAATATGCATGTTAGAGTGAATATGCGTATGTGCATGTGTTTGAGGAAATGAAATGATTTAAACCCAACATAAAGCACCTCCTGACGAGTTGTTTCTAATGCAAAGCCCCCGATGTGACCTTACATGTTAAAGGGGACTATAGTAATGAAAATATAAAATAAACAAAAATATTATTAATTATGTAAATTGTACATAGAAAAGAAATCAGCATCCACCACTCTAATCATTATCTCTTTGTCACTCCATCTACTGGTTTGTTTCAAACTATATGGTGTTAGCGTATATGGTTGTGGGTTGCATTCAAGTGATTCAGGATTTGCTCATATCTATTTACACCAATGACTAGTAATATATTTGGGTGATTAATTTTCTCCAATTTCAACTTCTGATTTTTTAAATATATAATTCTAGTCCTCTTCTACTGGTTCCAGAAAATCATTGAAACAATAATTCAACACCAAGGGAGATGATTGCACAGTAATGTAAGGGGTTCATATATTGGAGATCCTGTGTTTGATTCCTGTTGGACCTGCCTCAATGCCCTGGGACAGGATTCCAGTGTCACAAAGATGTTTAAAAAATGCATTTCAAATCATTTATTTACATTTATTGCCCCAAGCTTTAAAAGACAAATTTGATGTGCGCCATTCACAGGATTTTCTCTAGCTATTCGTCAATTATTTTTAAAAAATGTACTCATGCTAATCAAGATAAAACTTATAAGTAGAAGAGTGTAAACTAGGCTAAAGTGACAGGCAAATGTTTTAAAAGCTGTCGTTACCATTGCTTTGCACTTAAATCTCAACATCAAGCTAAACCTAATTTGGAGATTACCCGTTATTTTCAGACATCCGTTATAAATACAATTTGGAAGCATAGCCTCTATCCTGCAAGAAATATGATAGTAACGCATTATATTACATTTATTTTGGGAATACAGATACGTTTCATTTAAATTATGTTGCAACTTCAACAGAGGAAACTCCGATTTTAGACGCTGTTGCTTCTGGGAGAGTTACAGATGAGTTTTAACATAAATCCTAGATTGAGACATTAATCAGGAATTTAGTTTCTTAATAATGTATTTTCATATGTAACCTAATTAACCTTTCGCTTTCTACACCATAAAAAATGGTGATCAGCGCAAACTGCAATTTTAATCATTCATAGATCAGCATAACCGTGAGTTAGCAGGCTTTAGAAGGCCGTAAAAAAGGCGGAAAAGTTCAGTTGAACAAGTAATATTTGACAAAGGAAGATTTTCAATCAGTGTATGTGTATAAGAGTGGTAATTATTTTAATTTCTAATCTGTTTTTCTAGTCATTAATCTACATTCGTAGTGATTTTTTCTCGATTAAGTTTAATATTTAAAAGAGCGGTAAATGCATGTTGAGTGGACTGAATTTGAATGTAAGATTAGTATTTATTTTAATTAGAAGGGGCGCTAGGGCGAAAGGAGGAGGAGTAGCACTGATTCATATATCTTTATTATAATATATTTAAAAATCCGAGGGACACCGTTTCTTAACCCCTTTTTTTCGCATGTTCTCAATTCTTGGTTATGGTACCTTGATTAGCCGGGTTAAAACATTTCGAAAAGAGAAGTTTTACCGAAATGCTATGGCTATTCTTATAAGGCAATTTGGTATTCACTTTAAACTCTCGTTAAATCGGTTTCGTGAATATGAAAAGAAGGTTAATTTGATAGTAAACGAGGAAAACAGCGTTATAGAGATGTAGAAATTAGAAAGCTATGCGTTTATGTAGGGAAGTAAGAGTAATATGCTATTTAGAAGTAACATGTGTAAAGCTACATGATGGTTGCATCACACACAAATGCTTTTAAGAACAAGTGGCGGGTAAAACTTCCACTGGTGATTTATATTTGGAAGCGTTGAGAACATTAAGTTGTTCAGATGTGAAAGTCGCCAGATTGCCGAAGTTTTGGCATCTTATGATCATGAGGGTTTTAACTTCACAGATCCCTGGACTACGCTTTGCAGCTTAAGGTCCTCCACCTTGGGCTACGCTTTGCTGCTTAGGGCCCTAAACGTTTATAAGAGAGCAATAAATAGCTACAAAATGACTCTAATGATAGAATAACAAAAGTACCCACATATTGAACTGTACCAAGTGGTGTAACAAATGTATAAAACTAATCCAACTTAGGTCAATGAGCATATATATATCAAAACTGCTAGTAGTCTGCCTTTTCTATTCAAGAGGTCCTGAGTTCAAGTCTCAGTAGGGTGAGTTACCTAGACAATGATTTTTCTGGGGTTTCTCCTTATTCTGAAAAGATGAATGCCAAGCAACTTTAAGCTTCATAGATCATGGGCTTAGTTGAGCATCATTTCTACTATCATTCATTGTCTGATACAACCTTTACGTGATGTGTTATACTCACATGACTTTCTCTAACTGTTCTACAAACAGACTTCGTACTAAAGGTTCTTCTTTATACACAATGCTAATCGAGATAAACATTAGCAGAATGTTCTTATTACTTAGTTCCTTATAAGTAGAAGACAACTAAAGGAATGGGCTATGCTAAAGTGATAGTCAAATGTTTTAAAACTTCAGTATGCAATTGTCATTACAATTCACTTCTTTGCTTGGCCAATAGTAGAACAAAAGAAAAACAGAAACTTCCTGTCTGAAAAAAGTATAAATATTTGAAATTTGAAATCAATAACAATGAATATCTCGAAGTGGTTACCTCCAAAACAAAAATGTAAAGCACATAAATTATGTGTTTTGACGAGATCTGCAGGCTATGTTGTAAAGCAATGTTGCCTGCCCGCCATGACACCGTAATCTATAAATTATAATTTTGAAGCTGCTTCATTCTCAACTGTCCTGTCGAATGTTGGCTTTCTTCTTTTGCAGCAAGTAAAGGTGATCAGTGAGTTGATGATCTCCTCCAATCCCAAGAGCAATTTGAGGAAAATGTTTTCCAGCAAAAACTTCTCCATATAGGAATGTTGTCGGGTAAATTATTAAGTTAGCTTTTATGCTACATTCTTTGTGAGGCATACAATTTTTACTTTCTCTACACGTACTATGTACAGAGTGTATAGAGAAGGTGTATTGTATTGCTCTCAAAAATTGAATACCAAGATTTCACCACAAATATATATTTTAGGGTCCCTTGCAACCCTGTATTTTTAGAAAAATTTCTGTCTGTATGTGTGTGTGTCTGTGGGCAGCACAGCTCAAAAACGAGATGTCTGTTAAATACAAAACTTGTAAGTTTGGTATGTTCTAAGGATGCGACACAAAGACTTTCAAGAAAATCCTCCACCCCCAACTACCCTTTACATGTAAAAAATTTCAACATTTTCGTTTTCTCAAAAATGGCTCTTTACAATTTTGATTAAAATCTCTAAACTTAATATATTTACATGACAAATAAAATGTAAAAACGTATATGTGTAAATAGTCTCTGAAGAGATGTTTATTCTAGATGAAATTTTCAGAATTGGTAAACCATTAAGAGATAGAGAAAGACTTACATCTCCAAACATGTACATTTCCTTAAACATACAATTTATTTCTGGAGTTGACCGTTTTCAAGATATCCTTGTCATTGCTTTCAGTTTTAAAAACCTTTCTAAATACAGGAACTTGTCAGTCCCTTAGCTACCACATTTTAAAACATTTGACTGTTTTCTACTTATAAGGAACTAAGTAATAAGACTACTAGCTCACTGCTTCGCATTCAACAGGTTGTGAGTTCGAATCTCACTTAGGACAAGTCACCCAAATAAGGATTTTTCAGGGATTTCCCATATCCTGAGAATACGAATGTCGAGTAACTTTAAGCTCCATAGATCCCAAGATCATTTGAGTATCATTTCATCAATTTTATTCATCATCGGATAAGACCAACCAGGTTAAACACATTAAAATGCAAAAAAAAGCTTCATTAGCATGAAGTAGATGGAAGAATAAGCTTATTAACAAAAATATGTTACAGAGATGTAGAGAAAGTCTTGTGAATGGAACACATCAGATATATTTTCAGGTAGAGAGGGAGGCTGGATCATTTTGTGAAAAATGTGCTGCATTAACTTTATTATATTTGTATGATTAGGAGCTTTTAATATGGAAGAGTTGTGATGCCAGTGTGTTCAGGTCTGTGACTCGTTTAATTGTTGTGATGAAGGCATTACATTGTTACGCCACTTGGCATTATTTCAATATGCAGATACTTTTGTTATTGTGTCATTAAGGCTGCTTTGTAGCTACTTACTAGTGTGTTAGAAATGTTTAGGGCCCTAAGCCACAAAGCATAGCCAAGGGATCTGTGAAGCTAAAACTGCAGTAATCCCAAGAAGAAGTCAAAACTCGAGCAATCTGGCAACTTTCACATCAAAACAAGTTAATGTTTTCAACACTTTTAAATATGGATCAACAATAGAACTCATTCAAACTACTTCTTAAGAGCGTTGAGTGTGCAATGCAACCATTGTATATCTTTACTGGCATTACTTCCATATGTTATCCAGATATGGTATTTTGTTAGTCTATGATTAGAGCCACTTTGTAGCTTCTTACCTGTCTGTTATAAACTTAAGGGCCCTAAAGCTGCAAAGCGTAGCCAAGCGATATTTCTTATAAGTAGAAGAGTAGAACACTTCTAGCCAAAGTCCACAACTACAGAGCAATGACAGGGCATAGCCAAGGAGTCTGTGAAGCTAAAATCCCAAAGATCCCAAAAAGAAGTAATTCCAAATCTGAATATGCTAAGTTTCAGCACTTTCAAATCTGGATCACCTGTGTAAGTTTTATCTTTGTTGAAATTGTGGTAAAGTTGCTGGACAGGGCTCTTTTTGCTGTATAATGTAAGGCAAAAAAATGTTGAAAGTGCAGTGATCCATTATA
This sequence comes from Hymenopus coronatus, assembly GCA_030762935.1. Classification (NCBI taxonomy): domain Eukaryota; kingdom Metazoa; phylum Arthropoda; class Insecta; order Mantodea; family Hymenopodidae; genus Hymenopus; species Hymenopus coronatus. The sequence goes on from CM060896.1 coordinate 174,666,043, forward strand.
GAACATCTAGACTTGGTACTATACTCAGTTTTCTTCCTCAGACAATGCCAATGAAAGATATCTGGCTAAGGAATCAAAACAGCCAATTCAGATGTATATATTTAAAATAAAGAAATAAAAACATATTTCACGCTTATAGATATTTTTACTTTCTCTACACGTACTATGAACATAGTGTATAGAGAAGGTATTGTACTCCACCCAAAAATTTGATACCGAGATTTCACCAGAAATATATGTTTTAGGGTCCCCTATATCCAAAAAAAGCATTTTTAGAAAAAGGTCCATATATGTGTGTCTGTGAACTCATTAACTCAAAAAGGAAAAGTCAGTAAAATACCAAACTTGGTATTTAAGTTTAGTATCTTCCAGGGATGCGACACAAAGATTTTGAGAAAAATTCCCACACTCCAAACTACCCTTTATATGGAACTTTTTTCAAAAAATTTTGATTTTTTAAAAATGTCTCTAACGATTTTGATTAAAATATTGTATATTATAGATATTTACGTGACAAATAAAATGTATACCTTGAATTTTCTGGGAATAGCCTCTGAAGACTACTTTATTCTGGATCAATTTTATGGAACTTTGCATAACTGCTAAACCGTAAGAGGTGGACAAAAATTTACCACACAAAAAATGTAGAGCACGCTAAAACACACAATTTATGTAATATACATTTTTTTCATGGAGTTCATCCTTTTTTTAGATATTCTTTGTTATTGGTTCCAGCTTTAATAAGCTTATACTTTTCTCATACAGGAATTTGTCAACTCGTGTCCATACAAACAAAGGAACTTCAGACACATAGCAACCAGCTTTTGACTATCACTTTAACCTATGCTACTCCCTTATTTCACTTCTACTTACAAGGAAGCAAGTAAAAAGACTATTTCTGCTAATTTTTTCTCGATTAGCATGAAGTAAATAGAAGCATAAGCTTTTTAACAACAATTAGTTGCACAGATGTAGAGAAAGTCATGTGAATAGAACACACAAATTTTTGTTGTTACAATGCTTTAAAATTTAGAAGTTATAATGTAAGCACATTAACCAATAAATCCTCTTGAAAGCTGAAAATGAAGTGACAGGACCTGAATAGTACACTATTAAGCCACGTATTGCAGAAGTTGGTTATTTGAAGTTATGTGGTACATGAGCTAGCTAAAGAACGTGAAGATACCGCGTCACCATCACACTACAATTGCAATGTTTGCTCAGCTGATATTTTGGGTTAAAAGGAGAGATTTAATTAGAAGTAACTGCTGTCAAATAAAACATCAATTGGTTTGTCTGATACTGTTAACCAAGACATAGCAACATCAGTAGTAATAGTTAGTCATTTGAAGTACTTGTATATTCTGGTTATTATTATTATTAATTATTATTATTATTATTATTATTATTATTATTATTATTATTATTGCTGTTGTTGCTATTTGTTGGTTAACAGTAACACACAAACCAGTTTATAATGTTTACTTTCTCTAGCCCCATGTGCGCAAAGTACATATCGCCCTCCGTGGTGTAATGGTTACCATGCTAACTTCATATACCCAAGGTCGCGGGTTCAAACCCGGCGGAGGACGATGGATTTTTTCGGGCGTAAAAATCCTTAGCATGGCTTCCTTCGGAAGGGAAGTAAAGCTGTGGGTCCCGTGTCGTAGATTTACGGCACGTAAAAGAACCTCAAGCCTGATAGAGAGGCCTCTGAGCAAAATTAAGCGATCTTTCACGCCCAATATAGAATGGGACGCTGAGAACCAAAGCAGTTAAAGAGCGTCCATAAATAACAGGCCATTTCATTTACAAAGTACATAGTGGATAGAGAAGATATTTTTTTAGTTTAACGTCCTTTAACCTGGTTGGTCATATTGGACGAAGAATGAAATTGGTGAAATGATACTCAAATGATCTCGGGGTCCATGGAGCTTAAAGTTACTTGACATTCGTCTTCTCAGGATAAGGAAAAGCCCCCCAAAAAAAACTTATTCGGGTAACTCATCCTAAGCGAGATTGGTACTTACAACCTTTTGAATGTGAGGCAGGCACACTACCCAGGTGGGCAGAGAAGGTATTGTAATCCATCCAAAAATTTGATACCGAGATTTCACTGCAGATACATGCTTTATGATACCCTGAATCCAAAAAAAGCATTTTCAGAAAAATGTCCATGTGTTTGTCTGTGTCTGTGGACAACATAGCTCAAAAACGAAAAGAAGGTTAAATACCAAATTTGGTATCTTCCAAGGATGCAACACAAAGATTTTCAAGATTATCCCCCCACCTCAAACTATCCTTTACATGGAAAATGGCTCTTAACGGTTTTGGTTAAAATACCACATATTAAAGCCATTTCCATCACAAGTAAAATGTATACCTTGAATTTTCTGGGAATAGCTTCTGAAAACCTGTTTATTCTGGATGTATTTTTTCTGAAGTAGTAAACCGTAAGAGATAGACTAAACTTACTACACAATAAATGTAGATATCATTAAAATACGCAATTTATGTCATATACATTATTTTCGTGGAGTTTAGCATTTTCAAGATATTGCTTGTTTTTATTGTGTATTGTAAAGTGCTTATACTTTTCTCAGACAGGAAGTGTTCGTTTTTCTTTTTTTCTACTCCTGGCCAAGCAAAGAAGTGACAATTGCTTAACGAAAGCTTTTAAAACATTTGACTATCACTTTAGCATAGCGTATCCTTTAGTTCCCTTCTACTTATAAGGAACTAAGTAATAAGAACATTCTGCTAATGTGTATCTCAATTAGCATTGTGTAGAAAGAAGAATATTGTTATGTAAGAAGTTTGTTTGTGGAGCAGCTAGAGAAAGTCATGTGAGTGTAACACATCAGGTTGTTTACATCTCCAACAGTATTTCATACATGTTAAGAGCGCTACAATTGCATGGTGATGGGGGATGAAATCACCACATAACCTCAAATTATCAACATCTGTAATAGGTTGACCTGACATGGTGTACTTTCCGGGTCCCATCACATCTCTACATTTCCGGCTTCCAACAAGGATTATTGGTTAATGTGCATAGATTATAACTTGCTCATTTTAAAGCATTAGGTCAACATAAATATACTTTATGCATGAAATATGTATTTATTTTAAACAGTATGAGCAAAGGAATTATATTAAGTACATGTGAATTTGAGTGTTATCATTGACTCCATAACGAGGTATTGTATGAGGAAGCAAACGTTACTGCCATAAGGTGCATTACATTGGCTTTGCTCATTTCTTTAGCGCTTTTGCAGTTTCTATTGTTTCGCAATAAACCCCCTCATTCAGCAACATTGTCAAAATTGTTTCCTTTGGAGAGCTACTTCATACATTAGAGGTTGAGTCCATTGTGATAGCTGTATCTGTTTACATAGGTTTACCAGTATATGACATACAAGAGGTGTAGCTTTATAGAAGGAGTTTGTCAAATCCTGGTTATGGCATTGATTTTAAGTAATTGTTTGTTTTGTTCATGCGGTCCCATCTTCGAGCCAGGTCCGGGGACATTGAACACATCATGCAATTCTTTGATGCATGCAACTATTAACACCACCAAATTATAACTACTTTTTTTTTTTCTTTTTTTACCACCGCCACCACAAATAATTCAATATTTTTTCCAATTTCTACTACACTTGCAATATTCTACAATTATTTATTACTGATACTCGGCAAACAGTTATTTTACTAATATATATGATCAAATTATTTAGAAATGAGTCATAGTGGCAGACATGCATGCAAGATTATATGACAGTAATAAACCTATATATTTACACAACATTTGTTTATGTAAAAAGTAACTTACCTGACTTTCTATATAGACAGGACATACATAACTATAATACTAGAAATATCTATGAGCTAAATTTACCACATCATAGACTTTTGAAAACATGAAAAAGTTTTGAAGTCTTGCATATAAAATTGTATAATACTGTACCATTAGAGCTAATAGAACTGTCCGGTAAAACATTCAAATGCAAATTACATGAAGGTTAGTTTCTAACCCTTACTATTCAACTGATGAAAATAACTAAGGTAGGTTATGTTATTCCTATTACTTCAGTACTTAGGTGTCGGTTAGAAAATTTATAAATGTATCATTGTCATTTGTTAGGGTAATACCAGGGTCAAATGGTATTCTCTACTGTTTAATGTAATATGTATATATGTGTATTTTAATCTGTAGTTTTAATGTAGTATCTAACTTCTATGTTATAGCTGACATATGAATGACACATTGCATGTAAACTATACCATTTATATTTATATCTAATGTATTTGCATTATAGTTATTGGTAACATTCATTGGTATGTGAATCTTTATAACTATAATTATTGCAATTGTACTTGCCACTTATCACCTTGTGAAGTGTATCATATTAATTTATTATTACTGTTTATGATAAATATGTGGATAAGCTGGAATATTCTCACTGCATACAAACTGTACAATTTGTGTGTTGCTTTGTGTCAGTAAAATATTTGTTGAGAATATGAGCTGTAACTGAAAGTACAGTTGTCTGTGCAGGAAGACAATGTCGAAACGCAAAGGCCTGAGTGCAGAAGAGAAGAGGACTCGAATGCTTCAGATATTTTATGAAAAGAAGGAGTTCTTTCAGCTTAAGGTATGCATCCAAATTCCTGAATACGAGGTGTGTTCAAAAAGAAATCAAACTTTTGCTGTAAACCAGTACTTAAGCACCATCTCCTGCAACATCCAATTTTGTGGCATTTAGTCAGAACATGATGAAATTCCAAAATTGGACAGTAGTGATATAAAAGAATCAATGCTCTATCCTTTGATGAAGTTCTGATATCTCAGGCTCCTCCAAATGATTAGGATAATAAGTACAACAAGTATGTTTCAAAACTTGGCATTCAGATGCATGGACCTCAAATCACATTAACAATTATCAGAATAAACATAAAGCTCACAGGAGATGTTGGAAATGCTGTCTATCTGCACCAATACATCTACAGCATCCTCTGAGGAAATTTTCATTCATACACATTAGCTCAGCTTGTGAAATAACATGTCACTCCCTGTGGTGTAATGGTTACCATGCTAACTTATATACCCAAGGTCACAGAGGACGTGGGATCAAAGTACTGAGCAGGCCATACACCCTTACTAATGATTCTATTCTCTCTTCACAACAATTTCCGCATTAAACTGTAATGAAAAAATGAAATGTGTTTTATTTATGGACGCTCTTTAACTACTGTGATTCTCAGTGTCACATTCTATATTGGGCGTGAAAGACTGCTTAATTTTGCTCAGAGGCCTCTATCAGTTTTAAGATTCTTTTACATGTCGTAAATCTATGAGACGGGACCAACAGCTTTATTCCTTTCCGAAGGAAGCCATGCTAAGAATTACGCCTGAAGAATGCATCGTCCTCCGCCGGGTTTGAACCCACAATGTTGGGTTTATGAAGTTAGCATGGTAACCATTACACTACGGAGGGCAACAAACTGTCAGTTGTATGTGTAGCAGCAGAATCCTGCTGGAAACATCAGTGTTCGTCAGCTGCTTGAAACATGAAGCCAGTGTGTTATTTCTGTATCCCCAATGTTTTGATCAAGCAAGGGAGTTTCAAGAACAAAATTGGGTTTGTATGTGGCATAATATCAGTTGAGTTGTGACCGTGTAAATGAAACAAGCTTCGCCACTGAACACAATTAATTGTGTTCCATCATTAACATTCCTCAAAATCCAGTTACAGACTCTGGTGATCGCATGGTAGCTGGTTTGAGTTTTAAAAATTTTGTTACCTTCCATGCTGAAGCTTTGAAAATGTCAGTTTCTTGTGCAAGGGGATTAAGAGATTTTCGAGATGACTGTTGTAATTTTTTTGATGTCTGCTCCATAAGCACCTTTATGTTGTGACACAAATTGATCCTGTCTCCTGCCTCTCTACTCGGAACACGCACGCCAGCAAAATTAGTTTCATCCCCACGTATAAACACTCTTTGTGGTACTGTATACTGCATTGTGAAAGTACTTGAAGCAAAACTGACGACAGAACAGATGTAGGACACATGTGCAGGGCATGCTCCTCATGGCCAGGTTTTGTGACAAATGTACTCATGGGTGTAGCAAGATAAGCAATCTTTTGGGTACTTGCCCCAATTACCTGATAGCTAGGAGAAACCAATTTGTTTTCATGACACATGCTTGCTAAGAATAATACAAAAGCTTCAGTGACTATAAGGGCACTTTGATAGAAACAGTTTGGAAGCTGCGACATGAAACTTGAGGTGAGTGTTTCACTTTGTTGTGTTGCAGGAGTTAGAAAAGATAGCACCCAAAGAGAAGGGAATAATATCACAGTCTGTTAAGGACGTGGTACAAAGTTTGGTGGACGATGGACTCATAGACAGTGAAAAGATTGGTACTTCTGTGTATTTCTGGGCATTTCCAAGGTATGTCATACTTTATCAAAATGCTTAGCTTTCTCTACATGCACTATGCGTTATTAAGGGGCTTCACTCCGTGTTTTACCAGCCAAAAACTTACACATTGCAGAGGAGCGAGCAACATGTTAGACAGATGAGATCATTGATAGGTTAGCTTCCTTATACACAGCAAAGCTTATGCCATTTTTAACTCAAACGTATGAAAAGTAGCAGTCAATAAGGAAATGGAAATATGACTGCAGCAATGTTGCAAATTACCCTAAAAATTTAATGATAAACATTCCAAAAAGCAAACCTAATAGCCAATAGTTTGTGGGTCCTCGACTGTAAAGGAATGCAGAGGAAACCAACCCAGGGATATTATCAGTACATAGTGGATAGAGAAGGTATTGTATTGTACCCAAAAATTCACTGTTTTGAGACCCTCTGAATCCAAAAAAGCAGTTGTAGAAAAATGTCCATGTTTGTGTGTCTGTGGGCAGTATAGCTCAAAAACGAAAAGCCCGTTAAAAACCAAACTTGGTATTTAAATTTGGTATCTTCCAAGGATGCAACATGAACATTTTCAAGAAAATCCCCAAACTATCCTTTACATGGAACATTTTTGAAAATTTTTATTTTCTCAAAAATGGTTCTAACAATTTTGATTAAAATATCATATATTAAGGATATTTACCTGAAAAAAAAAAAAATGTATATCTTGACTTTTGTGGGAATAGCCTCTGAAGACCACTTTATTCTGAATGAGTTTTACAGAATTTTGCATAACTGCTAAACCGTAAGAAATAGACAAAAACTTATAACTCAAAAAATGTAGAGCATGTTAAAACACACAATTTATGTTATATACATTATTTTCGGGAGTTTGTCGTTTTTGAAATATTCCTTGTTTTTTGTTTCACCTTTATAAAACTTATACTTTTCTCATACAGGACTTTGTTAACTCTTGTCCATACAAACAAAGGAACTTCAGTCACATAGCAACCAGCTTTTGACTATCTCTTTAACCTATGGTACTCCCTTATTTTGCTTCTACTTAAAAGGAAGTAAATAGAAGCATAATTTGTTGCAGAGATGTAGAGAAAGTGTTGTGAATGGAACACATAGGTTTTTTTTATCAGCAGTGCATGTGACTTTCGGTCCTCAAGGACACAAAGTTCTCAAACTATATCAGTGTCATTGGAAAGTGACGCAGTAATTAATATAAGTTGAAAAATATAAGCAAACAAGTGGTATAAAAGATGTCTTCTTCACATTAGGGTTAAATCATGTTGAAATAATACGTAAAGTGATGAAATATTGATTTGTAACTGCCCCATAGTCAGTGTTCATCCAAAGAAGGTATTGCATTCCACCCAAAAATTCAATACCATAATTTCACCGAAATATATGTTTTGAAGTCCCCTGAATCAAAAAAAAAAAAAAAAGCATTTTTAGAAGGAGGTCCATGTTTCAAAAATGAAAACTTGGTTAAATACAAAACATAATAGTTAAGTTCAGTATCTTCCCTTTACATGAAAATGTTGATTTTTTTCAAAAATGGCTCTAATGATTTTGTTTGCAATGCCATATATTAAAATATTTACATGACATATACACTCTATTCATTGAATTTTCTGGGAATAGCGTCTGAAGATCTCTTTATTCTAGACGAATTTTACATAACTGGTAAACCATAAAACAAAATCTTACTACAAGAAAATCGCTTAGAGACAGTTAAAACATGCAGTTTGTTGCAGAGTTAGCCGTTTTTAAGGTATTTTGTGTTGAACGTGTGTAATGGTTACGGTGATAACTTCATATACCCAAGGTTGAAGGTTCAAACCTGCTGGGGGATGAGTACCTCAAGCATGATAAAGAGGCCTCTGAGTAAAATCCTGCCCAATATAGAATGGGGCACAAAGAAGTACAGCAGTTATATAAATCTCCATTTCATTTTGTGTTGAAAGTGTTATGTTTTCCTAAGGGTCATCCAACATAGATGCTTGAAAGTTAGTGATTCTTTTTTCAATTTTACTTGAATATGAATGTGATGTTCATCTGTTTGAACCAAGAACTATAAACTATACTGGCTTGTTGCTTTTGAACAAACCTTACTATTAAGAGTGTAACGTGAATAACATGAGACAGGGTTAGAAAAGGGCTCCTTTTTTATCAGTGTAGTGTATAGGGCCTGTATGAAAGGCAAATGCTTGTTAATTTTTTAGAAAATTATTCTCATCAAAAAACAACAACATTTGGTTGTATATGTCTTGTTGATTGTCATGTATGTTTACTTTCTCTACTCGTACTATGCATATAGCGTGTAAAGAAGGTATTGTAATGCACCCAAAAACTTGATACCGAGATTTCACCGGAAATACATGTTTTGGGTCCCCCTGAATCCAAAAAGAACATTTTTGGTAAAAGGTCTGTGTGTGTGTCTGTCTGTGGACAGCACAGCTCAAACATGAAAAGATGGTTAAATACCAAACTTGGTATTTAAGTTTGGTGTCTTACAACAATGCAACACAAAGATTTTCAAGAAAATCTCCCCATCCCCAACTGCTGTTTACATTGAACTTTTTTTGAAAAATTTTATTTTCTCAAAAATGGCTGTAATGGTTTTGATTAAAATATCGTATATTAAAGATATTTACCTGACAAATATGATGTATATTTTGAATTTTCTGGGAATAGTCTCTGAAGATTACTTTATTCTGGATGAATTTTACAAAATATTGCATAACTACTAAACCGTAAGAGATGGACAAAAACTTAGCACACAAAAAATGTAGAGCACATTAAAACACACAATTTATGTTAAATAAATTTTTTTTGTGGAGTTGATCATTGTTTGCAGTTTCATCTTTGAAAAACTCGTACTTTTGTCATATAGAAATTTTTCAACTCCTGTCCATACAAACAAAGGAACTTCAGTCACATAGCAACCAGCTTTTGACTATCACTTTAACCTATGGTACTCCCTTATTTCGCTTCTACTTACAAGGAAGCAAGAAATGAGACTATTTCTGCTAATTGCTAATATTTCTGCTAGCATGAAGTTGACAAAAGAATACGCTTTTTAACAATAATTTGTTACAGAGATGTAGAGAAGTCATGTGAGTGGAACACATCAGATTTTTTTATGGTGCATGATACACAGGACCTTCACTCTGCACATATGAGAACCATTACTTCTCTCCTGTCATGATATTGTGTTATTTGCCTCGGTCTAGCTGAGCCGTGAGCAATGATTTTTGTGAAGGAACACAAATATCCTTATATTAGCAAAAATAAGGAAACTGGACCTGCAGTTTTTCAATAATATACTTTTTTTTAATTGTTTAATTTATATGGCCCCCTTTAACTTCGAAGGCCATATCGGGGGCTCTCCACTTGAAACACTCGTCTGTAGATACTTTTACGTTTGGTTTAAATCATTTTGTTTTACTCAAACATGCACACATTCACACTCACATAAAAACTTCCAGACTCTGTGGGAGATAGGGAATAATTCTGGCTAAAGAAAGATTGCCCGCCCCAGCTTGCTGACCATGGAGGCAGTCTTATACTTTTTATTGATGAATGCTGAGTGAAATGAAAGCCGATGACAATAAGATACCTGAAAGCTATGCACGCGCACATAACACAATGTATCGCTCAAAGCAATGCTAAGAAGTCTGTTGCTCGCGATACTTTGTCTGCATCAACACATACATATTTATATTTTCATAATTTAACATTTACTTATATAATACATTTTCTTCCCTGATATAAAATATTTTATTAAATCTCTTAAGCAATTATTATATTTTATAATATCCCTCTCCTTTGCAAATTTACTATTTGCTTATGCAAGTTCTTATACAGATTCATCGATGCATGCATTGCCTACAAATTAGAATTACATTTAATTTCTCTTTACACTTTCTCTACATGGATTATGTACATAGTGTATAGAGGAGGTATTGTAATCCATTCAAAAATTCAATACAGAAATTTCACCACAAATATATGTTTTGAGGTCCCTTGAGCCTGAAAAAAAATTAGAAAAAGATCTATGTATGTCTGTCTGTGACAGCATAGCTCAAAACAAAAACAACATTAAATATCAAAATTGGTATTTATGTTTAGTATCTTCCAAGGATGCAAGGCAAAAATTTTCAAAAAGATTCCTCCATCACAAACTATCCGTTACATGGAAAAATTTGTCAAAGTTTTGATTTTGTCAAAAATTGCTCTAACAATTTTGACAGAAATTCCATATTTAAAGATATGTATATCATAAACAAAAAGTATATCTTGAATTTTCTGGGAATAGCCTCTGAATATCTCTTTTTTCTGGATGAATTTTGCAAACAGTAAGAGGTCGGAGAAACCTTACTACACAGAACATCTAGATGTTGTTACATCATTTACGTTTTTCTTGCAGAGTTGACCAGTCTTGGATATTCCTTGTTATTGATTTCAATTTCAAACTGCTTAACTTTTCTCAAATGGGACCATGCACAGCAAAGGAAACCTCAATTGTTTCACATAGCGACCAGCTTTTTAAAAGTTATGACTATCACTTTATCGTCGTATATTCCCATGTTTCCCTTCTACTTATAAGGAAGCAAGCAATAAGACAATTTCTGCTAATGTTTATTTCGATTAGCACGATAAAGATAAAAGAATAATGTTTTGCAAGAAAAGTGCGCTTGGACTCCATTGGGCTATACTCGGGAATGGGTCTCATCGGCATGGGCTCCAATGGGCTATACTTGGGCATGGGCTCCAATGGGCTATACTTGGGCTCGAGTTCCAATGGGCTTAGCTTGGGTTCCAATGGGCTATACTTGGGCTCCAATGGACTACTTGGGCATGGGCTCCAATGGGCTATGCTTGGGCTCGGGTTCCAATGGGCTATACTTGGGCTTGGGCTCCAATGGACTATACTTGGGCATGGGCTCCATTGGGCTATGCTTGTGCTCGGGTTCCAATGGGCTATACTTGGGCTTGGGCTCCAATTGACTATATTGGGCATGGGCTCCAATGGGCTATACTTGGGCATGGGCTCCAATGGGCTATACTTGGGCATGGGCTCCAATGGGCTTAACTTGGGCTCGGGTTCCAATGGACTATACTTGGGCTTGGGCTCCAATGGACTATACTTGGGCATGGGCTACGCTTGGGCTTAGGTTCCAATGGGCTATAGTTGGGCTTGGACTCCAATGGACTATACTTGGGCATGGGCTATGCTTGTGCTCGGGTTCCAATGGGCTATACTTGGGCTCAGGCTCCAATGGACTATACTTGGGCATGGGCTCCATTGGGCTATGCTTGGGCTCCAATGGGCTATGCTTGTGCTCGGGTTCCAATGGACTATACTTGGGCTTGGGCTCCAATTGACTATATTGGGCATGGGCTCAAATGGGCTATACTTGGGCATGGGCTCCAATGGGCTATACTTGGGCATGGGCTCCAATGGGCTTAACTTGGGCTCGGGTTCCAATGGACTATACTTGGGCTTGGGCTCCAATGGACTATACTTGGGCATGGGCTACGCTTGGGCTTAGGTTCCAATGGGCTATAGTTGGGCTTGGACTCCAATGGACTATACTTGGGCATGGGCTATGCTTGCGCTCGGGTTCCAATGGGCTATACTTGGGCTCAGGCTCCAATGGACTATACTTGGGCTTGGGCTCTAATGGACTATACTTGGGCATGGGCTCCAATGAGCTACACCTGGGCTTGGGCTCCAATTGGCTATACTTGGGCTTGGGCTCCAATGGGCTATACTCGGGCTTGGGCTCCAATTGGCAATACTCGGGCTTGGGCTCCAATTGGCAATACTCGGGCTTGGGCTCTAATGGGCTACACTCGGGCTTGGGCTCCAATGGGCCATACTTGGGCGTGGGCTCCAATGGTCAATGCTTAAGCTTGGGTTCCAATGGGCTATACTTGGGCTCAGGCTCTAATGGACTATACACGGGCTTGGGGTCCAATGGACTATAATTGGGCTTGGGCTCCAATGGGCCATACTCAGGCGTGGGTCTCATGGGCTTGGGCTCCAATGGGTTATACCTGGGATTGGGCTCCAATGGGCTATACTCAGGCGTGTGCTCCAATGGGCTATACTCGGGCTTGGGCTCTAATGGGCTATACTCAGGCATGGGCTCCAATGGACTATACTCAGGCTTGGGCTCCAATGAGCTATACTTGGGCTTGGGCTCCAATGGACTGTACTTGGGCTTGGGCTCCAATGGGCTATACTTGGGCATGGGCTCCAATGGGCTATACTTGGGCATGGGCTCCAAATGGCTATACTTGGGCTTGGGCTCCAATGGACTATACTTGGGCTCGGGCTCCAATGGACTATACTCGGGCTTGGTCTCCAATTGCCTATACTTGGGCTTGGGTTCCAATGGGCTATACTTGGGCTTGGGCTCCAATGGACTATACTTGGGCATGGGCTCCAATGGGCTATACTTGGGCATGGGCTCCAAATGGCTAAACTTGGGCTTGGGCTCCAATGACTATACTCGGGCTTGGGCTCCAATTGCCTATACTTGGGCTTGGGTTCCAATGGGCTATACTTGGGCTTGGGCTCCAATGGACTATACTTGGGCATGGGCTCCAATGGGCTATACTTGGGCATGGGCTCCAATGGGCTATGCTTGGGCTCGGGTTCCAATGGGCTATATTTGGGCTTGGGCTCCAATGGACTTTACTTGGGTATGGGCTCCAATGGGCTATGCTTGGGCTCGGGTTCCAATGGGCTATGCTTGGGCTCGGGTTCCAATGGGCTATGCTTGGGCTCCAATGGACTATACTTGGGCATGGGCTACAATGGGCTCTGCTTGGGCTCGGGTTCCAATGGGCTATACTTGGGCTCAGGCTCCAATGGACTATACTTGGGCTTGGGCTCTAATGGACTATACTTGGGCTTGGGCTCTAATGGACTATACTTAGGCTTGGGCTCCAATGAGCTACACCTGAGCTTGGGCTCCAATTGGCCCTACTCGGGCTTGGGCTCCAATGGGCTATACTCGGGCTTGGGCTCCAATGGGCTATACTTGGGCATGGGCTCCAATGGGCTATACTTGGGCGTGGGCTCCAATGGGCTATGCTTAAGCTCGGGTTCCAATGGGCTATATTTGGGCTCAGGCTCTAATGGATTATACTCGGGCTTGGGCTCCAATGGACTATATTTGGGCTTGGGCTAGGGCTCCAATGGGCTATTCTAGGGCTTGGACTCCAATGGGCTGTACTCGGGTGTGGGCTCCATTGGGCTATACTCGGGCTTGGGCTCCAATGGGCAATACTCGGGCGTGTGTCTCATGGGCTTGGGCTCCAATGGGCTCTACTTGGGCTTGGGCTCCAATGTGTTAACACTCATGATTAAAATACTATATATTTAAGATAGTTTCTTGCCAAATGAAATGTATAATTTGAGTTTTCCCGAATAACCTCTGAAGTCTTCATTCTGCATGTCTTTTGCATAATTGATAAACTGTTAGATAAAAAATCTTATGGTTACACTCACATTATTTTCTCTAGCTACGCTTAAAACTTTTTACATAAGATTGTTCTTCTTTCTACACAATGCTAATCGAGATAAGCATTAGCAGAATGTTCTTATTACTTAGTTCCTTCCCTTAGTGGAAGGGAACTAAAAGAATAAGCAATACAAAAGTGATAGTGAAATGCTTTAAAACTTTGATGTGTGATTGTCATTGTAATTTGCTTCTTTGCTTGGCCAGGAGTGGAACAAAAGGAAAACGGACTCTTCCTGTCTGAGAAAAGTGTAAGTACTTTATATTTTAAAACCAAAAACAAGGAATATCTCAGAAATGGTTATCTCTACAGTAAAAAATGTAAAGGACATAAATTGTGAATTTTGACAAGATGTAAATTTTTGTGTAGCAAGTTTTTGTCTATCTCTTACAGTTTAGCAGTTAAGAAACATTCATCAAATTTCATCCAGAATAAACAGTCTTCAGAAGTTATTCCCAGAATTCAAAATATATATTTTACTTGGGATGTAAGTAGCTTTAGTATACAGTATTTTAATCAAAATCGTTACAGCCATTTTTGAGAAAATCAAAATTAAAAAAAAAATGTTTCCATGCAAGATGACGTTAAGGGTGGGGAAATTTTCATAAAAATCTTTGTGAAACATCCTTGGAAGATAGCAAACTTAAATACAAGTTTGGTTTCTAACAGACTTTTAGCTTTGTTGTCAGGACACATGTGAATGCACCATCCTTTTTCTAACAATATGTTTTTTTGACTCAGGGACCTCAAAACATATATTTCTGCAGAAATCTCAGAGTGGAATTTTTGGATGCACTACAATACCTTCTCTATACACTATATTCAAAGCACGTGTAGAGGAAGTAAAATATAGATCTTGTAGAAGACAGTTTATGTGAGATGTTGTGTAGCATTAATCATTTCTAAGATATTGTTTTGAATTTTGTTCAGCAAAGCAACACAGACCAGGAAGAGAAAGTTGGACAGCCTGGTAGAAGACTTGAACAGCAAGTCACAGAAGCTGAGGGAAGTGAAAAAGTCAATAGAGAGTGCCAAGAAGGGCAGGGAGGAACTTCCTGAGCGCGAACAAGTTCTGCAGGCGCTGAAACAGCTTCGTGAAGAAGAGCAGAACTTGCTCAGTGAGATTCAGAAGTACAAGGATTCAGACCCAGAAGTTCTGGACAACATGAGGAAACAAACACAAGTGAGTACCATAAAAGCGGGTGAATCCGATATAGGCAGGTAATTCTGATCGTTTCTTCTTTTACTCGGAAAACAACAATAAACGGCGGAACAACTGTTGAGAGTTAATTATTGCATCGTATGTTCAGAACGAGAATACAATTAGAACACAACATTGTTGCGTTGGAACAACTGTTATTGTTTTCTATAGCAGTAGATGAGATTCAAGTGAACTCATCATAGTGGTGGAAGAAGCTTACTTGTGAAGAGTTCTGTTGTGCGTTTCATCGCTTTCGTATAACTAGGTATGTTTTAACATATTTTATTTCATTCATGTTTCTTGCGGTAGTATCAGTAGCTAAACCTATTGAAGTTCGTTTTGTTTTAATGGTAGCTCATCTGACATTAAAATTTGTTACATTGTGTGGTGAATCCGATCAGCATGGGGAAGTATAAAAAGATGGCAGTAGATGTAACTACAATCCTGTATACTTAACTAGTGTGGTAAAGGCTGTGAAATGAGGGCAATTAACATCGGAGCAGTATGGTGTGCCATATACCACCCTTAACGATAAAATAAATAACAAATATAAATTCAGAATGGCAGGACAAACTGCTTCAAGTAGAAAAAAGCTTTGGTTTGTGCCAAAAGGGGTTTCCCGCTAAGAGTCGAGATATCAGAAACATAGTACAAAACTATCTAAATAGGATAGGGAAAATATAAAAAACAGGCCTGGCAAGGAATGGTTACTTGGGTTCCTTGGAAGAAACAAGGAATTAAGTGTAAGATTAAGTGAAAATATAAAGAGGGCCAGAGCAGCTGTTACACACACTACGGTGCGTGAATATTTTTCTAATTTAGAGACATCAATGGAGGGAGTCCCTCCATCTAACATCATTAATTATGATGAAACCAATTTCTCAGATGATCTGGGCCAAGTTAGAGTCGTCAAACGCGGTGTGAAACACACAGAAAGAAAAATTGATTCTTCAAAGAACAGCATTAGCGTTATGATATCAGCTACAGCAGATGGAAAATTGCTTCCTCCGTATACAGTGTACAAGAGTAAGCATCTCTATGACACATGCCTGGTGCTGGCTATAATAGAAATATGAGTGGATGGTTTGAAGCATGGTTTTCGGACATTCTGGTTCCTTTTGTAAGAAGATTAGAAGGGACAAAGTTGCTAATAGGGAATAATTTCTCTACATGTGAGTTGACAATGTGCGATTTGTTCTATTGCCACCTAACACCACCCATTCAATGTAGCATTCTTTGGAGGAGTGTTCTTGACGAGTGGAAACAACATAACAGAGGTGTAGTTCCAAAATCAGAATTTCCTTGCCTTTTTAAAAAGGCATTTGATGAAATTGGAGATAATAATAAGAACAGAATATCATATCTGGTTTTGCAAAGACAGGGATTATGAAAAAGTCAGGGACAGAAGCATTTGTGGATCACTTAAAGAAGTCTCGTACTGGAGAAGCAGCTAACAGAACAGAAACTCGTTTAAATGTGGCGCCAGGTAAGGGAGTGGCTGTGGAAGATCTCAAGAGTCAACAAAATGTCCACATTACAGGTGAAGGAACCAGTGTAGATGAGCCAGCAGAGAGATGATAAAGCATCAAAAGCAGTTGAGGAAAGTGAGGATGAAACTGAAGAAATTTCAGAGGAGAGTTTGTTTGGTAAAATTCCGAACGAAGAAGAGGGTTAGATACTTTATTGGAAAGCTTGAGGAAGAAGTTGATAGAGATTTGTTTGAGGTTAAGTTTTTAAAAAAAAAGAAAGTGATAACTTGAACACGCACTTCATTTTTCCAGACATTGCAGAAGTAGAGAGAAGTGAAATAATTTGAAAAATCCAATGCGAAACTCAAAGAAGAAGAAGTTACGCATTGAGAAACATAGATGATATGATTAATAAAATTGAGTAATGGACAGTTTCGATGATGAGAACCTTTTATTGATAAACTGAGCTGTGTTTTTTTTTCTTTGTAATCAACCTTTGGTTACGAACTGTGCTGAAACATTTGGAGTCCTACAAAATAAATATGAATATAAATGCACAATTTATATACCATTGTTCGTTGTTTCTGTGTAATTTATGAAATTATTTTTTAAAAATCACAGTTTTGATCGTATTCACTCAAATTAAAGTTGTAAAACGACATTGAATGAAAATAAATGAGTGATCGGAACCACCCGCACTATGTGGGTGACACCGATCGGTAAACAATTAAATAAATATGCCATTGTTGAAGTCAGTCAATGACGATATTTATGTATCATTATTGTCAAATTTGAAGGAACATATCTTACGTGCTTCACCACTTTTGACAAAGTATTTAATTTCAAAATATTAAATTATATGCAAATTTTGATCGGATTGATCCGTTTTTACGGTACCTTAAAACAGTCACAAGTCAGTTTATTCATCCTTTAAAATGCCAATGTACATTTGTACTCTTCCATACTATAATATGCACTCTCAGTTAAATATTACTTCTTTTCATGTACTATGTATAGAGAAGATTGTATTGCACACAAAAATTTGACACAGATTTCACTGGAAACATGTTTTAAGACCCCCTGAATCCAAAAAAAGCATTTTGAGAAAAATGTCCGTGTGTGTCTGTCTGTCATTTTGTCTGTATGTGTGTTTGTATGTGTCTGTGGGCAGCATAGCTCAAAAATGAAAAGACCAATAAATACCAAACTTCGTATTTAAGTTCAGTATTTTCCAAGAATGCGACACTAAGATTTTCAAGAAAATCCCCCCACCCATAGCTACCCTTTACATGGAACTTTTTTTGAAAATTTTGATTTTCTGAAAAACAGCTCTAACAATTTTGAATAAAATATTGTGTATTAAAGATATTTACCTGACAAATAAAATGTCTATCTTGAATTTTCTGGGAATAGCCTCTGAAGACTACTTTATTCTAGATGAATTTTACGGAATTTTGCATAACTGTCAAACCGTAAGAGAAGGACAAAAACTTACAACACACAAAATGTAGAGCACGTTAAAACACACAATTTATGTTCAATACATTTTTTCGTGGAGTTGATCGTTTTTGGTTTCAGATTTGAAAAACGTATACTTTTCTCAGACAGGAATTTGTCAACTCGTGTCCATAAAAACAAAGGAACTTCAATCACATAGTAACCGGCTTTTTTCTATCACTTTAACCTATGGTACTCCCTTATTTCCCTTCTACTTACAAGGAATCCAGTAATAATACTATTTCTGCTAATTTTTCTCGATTAGTATGAAATAAATGCATTAGGGTTTTAAAATAATTTGTTGTAGAGATGTAGAGAAAGTAATGTGAGTGGAACACATTTGATTTTTTTTTTGTTATTGTGCTTAGAGCCACTTTAGTGTTACAAATTTCTTTTGTTAATCTGTTGTATAATTGTTTTCCCATGCTATCTAAGTCTCTATTATTTAGTGTGCCTGTAAGTGCTGTTCTGTAATAGTCACCATTGTTTCTCAGAATATATGTATTAGGTATATTACTATTTTTGGCTACATCTAGATCTTGTACTCTCTCATATATAAATATACATGCATGGGATGTTAAGATATTTGCACTTTTCAAAATATTCCTACAACTGTGTCTTTTATCTACTTTTCCTAATATTCTAACTGCCTTTTTATTTTTTCATTTCCACTGCTGTAATATTCCCCCTAAGTATTTAATGTGCGAGTATAGTAAACCTGTTTTACTGTGTCGTTGTCCTTTGTTTTCCTAGTCTGCCTCATAATAAAGATGCCTTTATGATATGCGTTACATGTAGCTTCCAGTTTAGGTGTTTATCAATTATTACAGCCAGAAAATTAGGACATTCAGTTTCTGGGATACTTTGTCCATCTATTTCTAATGTGCTATTAGGTAATGTTGCCGTTTAAGGGTCAGTGGGCTGCGAAATGTCAGGCAGTCAACCTTTGCATCTGAAAGGTGCAATGTTCAGCATAATGGAGCATATATAGTTGGTATTGCAAAAAGGGGGAAAGGCAACGTAGTCATACGGTAGTGTGGAAAGCATCAAATTTGCAACTAACAGTATATGCCTTAGGAAGCGTAACCATAGCAAGGCGGGGAAACCCAGAAAAATGTACAATGAGGCAGTGCATTCATAGGAATGTGCGGGAAACCCTGAAATATGCAATTATATGTGTCAGGGGGTGCATATACTGTTCTCCACATCTTTCATATTTTCTTCAATGACAAAACAGACCTTTTTAAGGCTACCAATGACATAACTAAGAGCAAGTAGATCCGGTTGGGCTGACAGTTATTCTTACAACTAATAATGATAATAATACTCATCATCATACTACCACCACCACCACCACCACCAATAATAATAATACTCATCATCATACTACCACCACCACCACCACCAATAATAATAATACTCATCATCATACCACCACCACCACCACCACCAATAATAATAATACTCACCATCATACTACCACCAATAATAATAATACTCATCATCATACTACTACCACCAATAATAATAATAATAATACTCATCATCATACCACCACCACCACCAATAATAATAATACTCATCATCATACTACCACCACCACCAATAATAATAATACTCATCATCATACTACCACCACCACCACCACCAATAATAATAATACTCATCATCATACCACCACCACCACCAATAATAATAATACTCATCATCATACCACCACCACCACCAATAATAATAATACTCATCATCATACTACCACCACCACCACCACCAATAATAATAATACTCATCATCATACCACCACCACCACCACCACCAATAATAATAATACTCATCATCATACTACCACCAATAATAATAATACTCATCATCATACTACTACCACCAATAATAATAATAATAATACTCATCATCATACCACCACCACCACCAATAATAATAATACTCATCATCATACTACCACCACCACCACCACCAATAATAATAATACTCATCATCATACCACCACCACCACCACCACCAATAATAATAATACTCATCATCATACTACCACCAATAATAATAATACTCATCATCATACTACTACCACCAATAATAATAATAATAATACTCATCATCATACCACCACCACCACCAATAATAATAATACTCATCATCATACCACCACCACCACCAATAATAATAATACTCATCATCATACTACTACCACCAATAATAATAATAATAATACTCATCATCATACTACTACCACCAATAATAATAATACTCATCATCATACTACTACCACCAATAATAATAATAATACTCATCATCATACTACCACCAATAATAATAATACTCATCATCATACTACCACCAATAATAATAATAATACTCATCATCATACTACTACCACCAATAATAATAATACTCATCATCATACTACCACCAATAATAATAATACTCATCATCATACTACCACCAATAATAATAATAATAATACTCATCATCATACTACCACCAATAATAATAATAATACTCATCATCATACTACTACCACCAATAATAATAATAATAATAATAATAATACTCATCATCATACTACCACCAATAATAATAATACTCATCATCATACTACCACCAATAATAATAATAATACTCATCATCATACTACCACCAATAATAATAATACTCATCATCATACTACTACCACCAATAATAATAATACTCATCATCATACTACCACCAATAATAATAATACTCATCATCATACTACCACCACCAATAATAATAATACTCATCATCATACTACTACCACCAATAATAATAATACTCATCATCATACTACTACCACCAATAATAATAATACTCATCATCATACTACCACCACCAATAATAATAATACTCATCATCATACTACTACCACCAATAATAATACTCATCATCATACTACCACCACCAATAATAATAATACTCATCATCATACTACTACCACCAATAATAATAATACTCATCATCATACTACCACCACCAATAATAATACTCATCATCATACTACCACCAATAATAATAATACTCATCATCATACTACCACCAATAATAATAATACTCATCATCATACTACCACCAATAATAATAATAATACTCATCATCATACTACCACCAATAATAATAATAATACTCATCATCATACTACCACCACCAATAATAATACTCATCATCATACTACCACCAATAATAATAATACTCATCATTATACTACCACCAATAATAATAATAATACTCATCATCATACTACCACCAATAATAATAATAATACTCATCATCATACTACCACCAATAATAATAATACTCATCATCATACTACCACCAATAATAATAATAATACTCATCATCATACTACCACCACCAATAATAATACTCATCATCATACTACCACCAATAATAATAATAATACTCATCATCATACTACTACCACCAATAATAATAATAATAATACTCATCATCATACTACCACCAATAATAATAATAATACTCATCATCATACTACCACCACCAATAATAATAATACTCATCATACTACTACCACCACCAATAATAATACTCATCATCATACTACCACCAATAATAATAATAATACTCATCATCATACTACCACCACCAATAATAATACTCATCATCATACTACCACCAATAATAATAATAATACTCATCATCATACTACCACCAATAATAATAATAATACTCATCATCATACTACCACCAATAATAATAATACTCATCATCATACTACCACCAATAATAATAATAATACTCATCATCATACTACCACCAATAATAATAATAATACTCATCATCATACTACCACCACCAATAATAATACTCATCATCATACTACCACCAATAATAATAATAATAATACTCATCATCATACTACCACCAATAATAATAATAATACTCATCATCATACTACCACCAATAATAATAATAATACTCATCATCATACTACCACCACCAATAATAATACTCATCATCATACTACCACCAATAATAATAATAATACTCATCATCATACTACCACCAATAATAATAATAATACTCATCATCATACTACCACCACCAATAATAATACTCATCATCATACTACCACCAATAATAATAATAATACTCATCATCATACTACCACCAATAATAATAATAATACTCATCATACTACTACCACCACCAATAATAATACTCATCATCATACTACCACCAATAATAATAATAATACTCATCATCATACTACCACCACCAATAATAATACTCATCATCATACTACCACCACCACCAATAATAATAATACTCATCATCATACTACCACCAATAATAATAATACTCATCATCATACTACTACCACCAATAATAATAATAATAATACTCATCATCATACTACTACCACCAATAATAATAATACTCATCATCATACTACTACCACCAATAATAATAATAATACTCATCATCATACTACCACCAATAATAATAATACTCATCATCATACTACCACCAATAATAATAATAATACTCATCATCATACTACTACCACCAATAATAATAATACTCATCATCATACTACCACCAATAATAATAATACTCATCATCATACTACCACCAATAATAATAATAATAATACTCATCATATTACTACCACCAATAATAATAATAATACTCATCATCATACTACTACCACCAATAATAATAATAATAATACTCATCATCATACTACCACCAATAATAATAATACTCATCATCATACTACCACCAATAATAATAATAATAATACTCATCATCATACTACCACCAATAATAATAATAATACTCATCATCATACTACCACCAATAATAATAATACTCATCATCATACTACCACCAATAATAATAATACTCATCATCATACTACCACCAATAATAATAATACTCATCATCATACTACTACCACCAATAATAATAATACTCATCATGATACTACCACCAATAATAATAATACTCATCATCATACTACCACCACCAATAATAATAATACTCATCATCATACTACTACCACCAATAATAATAATACTCATCATCATACTACTACCACCAATAATAATAATACTCATCATCATACTACCACCACCAATAATAATAATACTCATCATCATACTACTACCACCAATAATAATACTCATCATCATACTACCACCACCAATAATAATAATACTCATCATCATACTACTACCACCAATAATAATAATACTCATCATCATACTACCACCACCAATAATAATACTCATCATCATACTACCACCAATAATAATAATAATACTCATCATCATACTACCACCAATAATAATAATAATACTCATCATCATACTACCACCAATAATAATAATAATACTCATCATCATACTACCACCAATAATAATAATAATACTCATCATCATACTACCACCACCAATAATAATACTCATCATCATACTACCACCAATAATAATAATACTCATCATTATACTACCACCAATAATAATAATAATACTCATCATCATACTACCACCAATAATAATAATAATACTCATCATCATACTACCACCAATAATAATAATAATACTCATCATCATACTACCACCAATAATAATAATAATACTCATCATCATACTACCACCACCAATAATAATACTCATCATCATACTACCACCAATAATAATAATAATAATATAATACTCATCATCATACTACTACCACCAATAATAATAATAATACTCATCATCATACTACCACCAATAATAATAATAATACTCATCATCATACTACCACCACCAATAATAATAATACTCATCATACTACTACCACCACCAATAATAATACTCATCATCATACTACCACCAATAATAATAATAATACTCATCATCATACTACCACCACCAATAATAATACTCATCATCATACTACCACCAATAATAATAATAATACTCATCATCATACTACCACCAATAATAATAATAATACTCATCATCATACTACCACCAATAATAATAATACTCATCATCATACTACCACCAATAATAATAATAATACTCATCATCATACTACCACCACCAATAATAATACTCATCATCATACTACCACCAATAATAATAATAATACTCATCATCATACTACCACCAATAATAATAATAATACTCATCATACTACTACCACCACCAATAATAATACTCATCATCATACTACCACCAATAATAATAATAATACTCATCATCATACTACCACCACCAATAATAATACTCATCATCATACTACCACCAATAATAATAATAATAATACTCATCATCATACTACCACCACCAATAATAATACTCATCATCATACTACCACCAATAATAATAATAATACTCATCATCATACTACCACCAATAATAATAATACTCATCATCATACTACCACCAATAATAATAATAATACTCATCATCATACTACCACCAATAATAATAATAATACTCATCATCATACCACCAATAATAATAATAATACTCATCATCATACTACCACCAATAATAATAATAATACTCATCATCATACTACCACCAATAATAATAATACTCATCATCATACTACCACCAATAATAATAATAATACTCATCATCATACTACCACCACCAATAATAATACTCATCATCATACTACCACCAATAATAATAATAATAATACTCATCATCATACTACCACCAATAATAATAATACTCATCATCATACTACCACCAATAATAATAATAATACTCATCATCATACTACCACCACCAATAATAATAATAATACTCATCATCATACTACCACCAATAATAATAATAATACTCATCATCATACTACCACCACCAATAATAATACTCATCATCATACTACCACCAATAATAATAATAATACTCATCATCATACTACCACCACCAATAATAATACTCATCATCATACTACCACCAATAATAATAATAATACTCATCATCATACTACCACCAATAATAATAATAATACTCATCATCATACTACCACCAATAATAATAATACTCATCATCATACTACCACCAATAATAATAATAATACTCATCATCATACTACCACCACCAATAATAATACTCATCATCATACTACCACCAATAATAATAATAATACTCATCATCATACTACCACCAATAATAATAATAATACTCATCATACTACTACCACCACCAATAATAATACTCATCATCATACTACCACCAATAATAATAATAATACTCATCATCATACTACCACCACCAATAATAATACTCATCATCATACTACCACCAATAATAATAATAATACTCATCATCATACTACCACCACCAATAATAATACTCATCATCATACTACCACCAATAATAATAATAATACTCATCATCATACTACCACCACCAATAATAATACTCATCATCATACTACCACCAATAATAATAATAATACTCATCATCATACTACCACCAATAATAATAATAATACTCATCATCATACTACCACCACCAATAATAATACTCATCATCATACTACCACCAATAATAATAATAATACTCATCATCATACTACCACCACCAATAATAATACTCATCATCATACTACCACCAATAATAATACTCATCATCATACTACCACCACCAATAATAATACTCATCATCATACTACCACCACCAATAATAATACTCATCATCATACTACTACCACCAATAATAATAATACTCATCATCATACTACCACCACCAATAATAATACTCATCATCATACTACCACCAATAATAATAATACTCATCATCATACTACCACCACCAATAATAATACTCATCATCATACTACCACCACCAATAATAATACTCATCATCATACTACCACCACCAATAATAATACTCATCATCATACTACTACCACCAATAATAATAATACTCATCATCATACTACCCCACCAATAATAATACTCATCATCATACTACCACCAATAATAATAATAATACTCATCATCATACTACCACCAATAATAATAATAATACTCATCATCATACTACCACCACCAATAATAATACTCATCATCATACCACCACCAATAATAATAATAATACTCATCATCATACTACCACCAATAATAATAATAATACTCATCATCATACTACCACCAATAATAATAATAATACTCATCATCATACTACCACCACCAATAATAATACTCATCATCATACTACCACCAATAATAATAATAATACTCATCATCATACTACCACCACCAATAATAATACTCATCATCATACTACCACCAATAATAATAATAATACTCATCATCATACTACCACCAATAATAATAATAATACTCATCATCATACTACCACCAATAATAATAATAATACTCATCATCATACTACCACCACCAATAATAATACTCATCATCATACCACCACCAATAATAATAATAATACTCATCATCATACTACCACCAATAATAATAATAATACTCATCATCATACTACCACCAATAATAATAATAATACTCATCATCATACTACCACCACCAATAATAATACTCATCATCATACTACCACCAATAATAATAATAATACTCATCATCATACTACCACCACCAATAATAATACTCATCATCATACTACCACCAATAATAATAATAATACTCATCATCATACTACCACCACCAATAATAATACTCATCATCATACTACCACCAATAATAATAATAATACTCATCATCATACTACCACCAATAATAATAATAATACTCATCATCATACTACCACCACCAATAATAATACTCATCATATACTACCACCAATAATAATAATAATACTCATCATCATACTACCACCACCAATAATAATACTCATCATCATACTACCACCAATAATAATAATAATACTCATCATCATACTACCACCACCAATAATAATACTCATCATCATACTACCACCAATAATAATAATAATACTCATCATCATACTACCACCAATAATAATAATACTCATCATCATACTACCACCAATAATAATAATAATACTCATCATCATACTACCACCACCAATAATAATACTCATCATCATACTACCACCAATAATAATAATAATACTCATCATCATACTACCACCACCAATAATAATACTCATCATCATACTACCACCAATAATAATAATAATACTCATCATCATACTACCACCACCAATAATAATACTCATCATCATACTACCACCAATAATAATAATAATACTCATCATCATACTACCACCAATAATAATAATAATACTCATCATCATACTACCACCAATAATAATAATAATACTCATCATCATACTACCACCAATAATAATAATAATACTCATCATCATACTACCACCACCAATAATAATA
Organism: Hymenopus coronatus; assembly: GCA_030762935.1. Taxonomy (NCBI): domain Eukaryota; kingdom Metazoa; phylum Arthropoda; class Insecta; order Mantodea; family Hymenopodidae; genus Hymenopus; species Hymenopus coronatus. Next base: position 174,693,583 of record CM060896.1, read on the forward strand.
ATACTCATCATCATACTACCACCACCAATAATAATAATACTCATCATCATACTACCACCATAATAATAATAATAATAATACTCATCATCATACTACCACCAATAATAATAATACTCATCATCATACTACCACCAATAATAATAATACTCATCATCATACTACCACCAATAATAATAATAATACTCATCATCATACTACCACCACCAATAATAATAATACTCATCATCATACTACCACCACCAATAATAATATAATACTCATCATCATACTACCACCAATAATAATAATAATAATACTCATCATCATACTACCACCAATAATAATAATACTCATCATCATACTACCACCAATAATAATAATACTCATCATCATACTACCACCAATAATAATAATAATACTCATCATCATACTACCACCACCAATAATAATAATACTCATCATCATACTACCACCACCAATAATAATAATACTCATCATCATACTACCACCAATAATAATAATAATACTCATCATCATACTACCACCAATAATAATAATACTCATCATCATACTACCACCAATAATAATAATACTCATCATCATACTACCACCAATAATAATAATAATACTCATCATCATACTACCACCACCAATAATAATAATACTCATCATCATACTACCACCAATAATAATAATAATAATCTCATCATCATACTACCACCAATAATAATAATACTCATCATCATACTACCACCAATAATAATAATACTCATCATCATACTACCACCAATAATAATAATAATACTCATCATCATACTACCACCACCAATAATAATAATACTCATCATCATACTACCACCACCAATAATAATAATACTCATCATCATACTACCACCAATAATAATAATAATACTCATCATCATACTACCACCAATAATAATAATACTCATCATCATACTACCACCAATAATAATAATAATACTCATCATCATACTACCACCAATAATAATATAATACTCATCATCATACTACCACCACCAATAATAATAATACTCATCATCATACTACCACCACCAATAATAATAATACTCATCATCATACTACCACCAATAATAATAATAATACTCATCATCATACTACCACCAATAATAATAATACTCATCATCATACTACCACCAATAATAATAATAATACTCATCATCATACTACCACCAATAATAATAATACTCATCATCATACTACCACCAATAATAATAATAATACTCATCATCATACTACCACCAATAATAATAATAATACTCATCATCATACTACCACCAATAATAATAATAATACTCATCATCATACTACTACCAATAATAATAATACTCATCATCATACAACTACCAATAATAATAATACTCATCATCATACTACTACCAATAATAATAATACTCATCATCATACTACTACCAATAATAATAATACTCATCATCATACTACCACCAATAATAATAATAATACTCATCATCATACTACTACCAATAATAATAATACTCATCATCATACTACCACCAATAATAATAATAATACTCATCATCATACTACCACCAATAATAATAATAATACTCATCATCATACTACTACCAATAATAATAATACTCATCATCATACTACTACCAATAATAATAATACTCATCATCATACTACTACCAATAATAATAATACTCATCATCATACTACTACCAATAATAATAATACTCATCATCATACTACCACCAATAATAATAATACTCATCATCATACTACCACCAATAATAATAATAATACTCATCATCATACTACCACCAATAATAATAATACTCATCATCATACTACTACCAATAATAATAATAATACTCATCATCATACTACCACCAATAATAATAATAATACTCATCATCATACTACTACCACCAATAATAATAATACTCATCATCATACTACCACCAATAATAATAATAATAATAATAATACTCATCATCATACTACCACCAATAATAATAATACTCATCATCATACTACCACCAATAATAATAATAATACTCATCATCATACTACCACCAATAATAATAATAATACTCATCATCATACTACCACCAATAATAATAATAATACTCATCATCATACTACTACCACCAATAATAATAATACTCATCATCATACTACCACCAATAATAATAATAATACTCATCATCATACTACCACCAATAATAATAATACTCATCATCATACTACCACCAATAATAATAATAATACTCATCATCATACTACCACCAATAATAATAATAATACTCATCATCATACTACCACCAATAATAATAATAATACTCATCATCATACTACCACCAATAATAATAATAATACTCATCATCATACTACCACCACCAATAATAATAATACTCATCATCATACTACCACCACCAATAATAATAATACTCATCATCATACTACCACCAATAATAATAATAATACTCATCATCATACTACCACCAATAATAATAATACTCATCATCATACTACCACCAATAATAATAATAATACTCATCATCATACTACCACCAATAATAATAATACTCATCATCATACTACCACCAATAATAATAATAATACTCATCATCATACTACCACCAATAATAATAATAATACTCATCATCATACTACCACCAATAATAATAATAATACTCATCATCATACTACTACCAATAATAATAATACTCATCATCATACAACTACCAATAATAATAATACTCATCATCATACTACTACCAATAATAATAATACTCATCATCATACTACTACCAATAATAATAATACTCATCATCATACTACCACCAATATAATAATAATAATACTCATCATCATACTACTACCAATAATAATAATACTCATCATCATACTACCACCAATAATAATAATAATACTCATCATCATACTACCACCAATAATAATAATAATACTCATCATCATACTACTACCAATAATAATAATACTCATCATCATACTACTACCAATAATAATAATACTCATCATCATACTACTACCAATAATAATAATACTCATCATCATACTACTACCAATAATAATAATACTCATCATCATACTACCACCAATAATAATAATACTCATCATCATACTACCACCAATAATAATAATAATACTCATCATCATACTACCACCAATAATAATAATACTCATCATCATACTACTACCAATAATAATAATAATACTCATCATCATACTACCACCAATAATAATAATAATACTCATCATCATACTACTACCACCAATAATAATAATACTCATCATCATACTACCACCAATAATAATAATAATACTCATCATCATACTACCACCAATAATAATAATACTCATCATCATACTACCACCAATAATAATAATAATACTCATCATCATACTACCACCAATAATAATAATAATACTCATCATCATACTACCACCAATAATAATAATAATACTCATCATCATACTACTACCACCAATAATAATAATACTCATCATCATACTACCACCAATAATAATAATAATACTCATCATCATACTACCACCAATAATAATAATACTCATCATCATACTACCACCAATAATAATAATAATACTCATCATCATACTACCACCAATAATAATAATAATACTCATCATCATACTACCACCAATAATAATAATAATACTCATCATCATACTACTACCAATAATAATAATACTCATCATCATACAACTACCAATAATAATAATACTCATCATCATACTACTACCAATAATAATAATACTCATCATCATACTACTACCAATAATAATAATACTCATCATCATACTACCACCAATAATAATAATAATAATACTCATCATCATACTACTACCAATAATAATAATACTCATCATCATACTACCACCAATAATAATAATAATACTCATCATCATACTACCACCAATAATAATAATAATACTCATCATCATACTACTACCAATAATAATAATACTCATCATCATACTACTACCAATAATAATAATACTCATCATCATACTACTACCAATAATAATAATACTCATCATCATACTACTACCAATAATAATAATACTCATCATCATACTACCACCAATAATAATAATACTCATCATCATACTACCACCAATAATAATAATAATACTCATCATCATACTACCACCAATAATAATAATACTCATCATCATACTACTACCAATAATAATAATAATACTCATCATCATACTACCACCAATAATAATAATAATACTCATCATCATACTACTACCACCAATAATAATAATACTCATCATCATACTACCACCAATAATAATAATAATACTCATCATCATACTACCACCAATAATAATAATACTCATCATCATACTACCACCAATAATAATAATAATACTCATCATCATACTACCACCAATAATAATAATAATACTCATCATCATACTACCACCAATAATAATAATAATACTCATCATCATACTACTACCACCAATAATAATAATACTCATCATCATACTACCACCAATAATAATAATAATACTCATCATCATACTACTACCACCACCAATAATAATACTCATCATCATACTACCACCAATAATAATAATAATACTCATCATCATACTACTACCACCAATAATAATAATAATACTCATCATCATACTACCACCAATAATAATAATAATACTCATCATCATACTACCACCACCAATAATAATAATACTCATCATACTACTACCACCACCAATAATAATACTCATCATCATACTACCACCAATAATAATAATAATACTCATCATCATACTACCACCACCAATAATAATACTCATCATCATACTACCACCAATAATAATAATAATACTCATCATCATACTACCACCAATAATAATAATAATACTCATCATCATACTACCACCAATAATAATAATACTCATCATCATACTACCACCAATAATAATAATAATACTCATCATCATACTACCACCAATAATAATAATAATACTCATCATCATACTACCACCACCAATAATAATACTCATCATCATACTACCACCAATAATAATAATAATACTCATCATCATACTACCACCAATAATAATAATAATACTCATCATCATACTACCACCAATAATAATAATAATACTCATCATCATACTACCACCACCAATAATAATACTCATCATCATACTACCACCAATAATAATAATAATACTCATCATCATACTACCACCAATAATAATAATAATACTCATCATCATACTACCACCAATAATAATAATACTCATCATCATACTACCACCAATAATAATAATAATACTCATCATCATACTACCACCAATAATAATAATAATACTCATCATACTACTACCACCAATAATAATAATACTCATCATCATACTACCACCAATAATAATAATAATACTCATCATCATACTACCACCAATAATAATAATACTCATCATCATACTACCACCACCAATAATAATAATAATACTCATCATCATACTACCACCAATAATAATAATACTCATCATCATACTACTACCACCAATAATAATTATAATACTCATCATCATACTACTACCACCAATAATAATAATACTCATCATCATACTACACCACCAATAATAATAATAATACTCATCATCATACTACCACCAATAATAATAATACTCATCATCATACTACCACCAATAATAATAATAATACTCATCATCATACTACTACCACCAATAATAATAATACTCATCATCATACTACACCACCAATAATAATAATACTCATCATCATACTACCACCAATAATAATAATAATTATACTCATCATATTACTACCACCAATAATAATATTATACTCATCATCATACTACCACCACCAATAATAATAATACTCATCATCATACTACCACCACCAATAAATTAATAATAATACTCATCATCATACTAC